>WNWK01000114.1:0-277500 GCA_009830355.1 Cherax destructor | reverse complement strand
CTTAGTAGCACTCTACAATTACATGAACTCTGAGGTATAAAAGCTCTACTGAATTCAGAAACTAGCACACAAATGTAGTAAAATAGCAAGACTGTAAAGTGAAAACATTTCGCTTTAAGGAGAACAGAATAAATCTGCCTGCATTTCCTACTCTACTTCTGAAACATTGTAAGCTCCTGATGTGTTGACTGCAACACGAAAGGCCTTTTATCGCTCGGTCGCGACTAGAGCACATAATTACATATACTTATGTGCGTGTGTGTGTGTGTGTGTGTGTGTGTGTGTTGTAGGGTGGCGGGGTAGGGGTGGAGAGTGGCCCCCACTGGTTGGTTAATTATTGTACAACACTTGCCACCTAATTCAAGATGTAATTTTATCAGTGCCTACCTAGCCTAACATACTGCTGCACCCTTCACACGCTTCCTCACTACTTGCCACTGCACACATCACAACCAGGAAACACTGATACCATCTCTTGAGAAATCTGACACTTTGGCAACATCGGAGTATCCTTATTCTGGAAACGTTTCGCCACATAGTGGCTTTAATCCAGTACAGGAAAAGGTGAAGAAGCCACTGTGTGGCGAAACGTTTCTGGAGATCAAGGTGGTGAGCGCCTCCAGCCTTGAATCTGGAGACATCAACTTCCAAGGAGAGAAGAAGAAACTTCACTACCCAAATGTTGCCAAAGTGTCTAATTTATCAACGTGTCGGTCTTGTAAATCATTTATTCACACAATTTTACAAAGTAAGCGTTCGTTTTTGCATGCGTTACAATGTGTCAACTTCTGCAAGATATAAACCAATGCTTTTCAGGCGGGAAGAGTGGACACCTCGGGAGGTGACCCAGCCAAGGTCACCAGTCACCTGGCTCAGTATGGTGATAGAACGGAAGTGCTTTATACTTATTTTTTCTTCTTTTACACAAATAACCCGCACAAAGGTGAGAACTTTACTCTCCCTACATTCTACTACTACCAGCCTTACTAATACCACTACTTCTTTTCCTTCCTCTCTTGGTCCCGTCATTGTCCCCCTCGCCTATATATACTGGTTCCCACTCTCTTTTGTGTTAGTGTGACTTTGTAAATGATCCAAGTCGGACCGAAACGTCGTCATAAGCTTTTGTCACCTATGTGCGGGTTATGTGTGTATTGTTCTTAGCCACGTTATTGTGCCTTTTTCTTCTTTTCTTTGTCTAAGTTCTAATGTGGGTACGATAAATAGGATTTCAAAATCTGTCACTGTTTTTATGATAGTACCACTTTAATCCCTTTGAAAAATTGGACCGTTTTCCTAAAATCTGCAAATGAGAGGAAAACTCTCCAGATCTGGACAAAGAAGATAAGGTTCATCACTGCAACTCACATCTTTAAGAAGAGATACGATAAAGCTCAGAGCAGGGAGAGAGTGGACCTAGTAGCGACCAGCGTAAAGGAGGGGCCAGCAGCTGTAGCTCGACCCTGAAACCACATACGTGAGTACATCTCTTAGAGGCCTACTGGCCCAAGTTGGTCAGGTCCAACTCACACCCACTCGTCTCAAAACGATGGTTCCTGTTGAAGGAGAGCCAAACACCTCTGTCCTGCTGAGTCCTGTATCAACTTGCTTCTCAAGGACATATCTGGGTATCTGGTCTATGAAGTCACTGCAAGACAAGAGGGTGCTATATAGAGAGCTCCTTACATCTGCCTCAGCATCCAGATGAGCCTGGCCCATGGCCGGCCTCCGGGAGGAGAGAAAGACTCTCGAAACTCAAAGGTATCCGCCCATTCATTTCCTGGGGCACTAACATGGCCTGGCCACCAATACAACTCCACATCCTTGTGCTGCCAGTGTGACGAGTTAACCATTTTTTTTAGACCAATGAGATAACAGAAGAATACAAGATCAAGGTAGAGTGGAACGTGAAGACACAGAGGGATGTAATAAAGAGGAGTCATAGGGATGTAATGAAGTATTTCTTTAGTGTCAGGACGGTTGAAAGTGGCATGATTTGGAGGAGAGGGTGGTGGAGGCAAACTTAATACGTAGTTTTAAGAGCAGCCATGATAAGGTCCAAGATGTCAAAAATCGGTGATGCTGATCACAGTAGTGAAGGAAGCGAGGCCAGGAGTTAAACTCGACAACCCCCCATCCCTTCAAGCAGAAATCTTTACCTACACACACACATACAGGTGAGCAGTATGAATGTTGGGAAGCGTAGTTGTGGTTGTTGTGGTGGTCGGAGGCATGACAGGCAGGTGTGTGGCAGCTGTGACGTCACATCTGTCACTCTGGCACCACCCGAAGACATTGGCCAGAGTGTGAACTACCTCTTCAAAGTCTGTCTCTCTCTCTCTCTCCCGTAAATATCTTGCCAAACAGGCGGTGATTACAATTAACGAAATCTAGCGCTGGGACATGTCATACCCACTCTTGAATCTGTGTTGGGGATTTGCCCACCGCTTTCTCAACCAGCTCCTCCCACTTCCCTGCCACCATAAAGCTGAACAAGTATTCCCTGATATATTTCTGTACATCCTGAGAAGTATCAAAAGATATACATTATAATTACACCTGGAAAGTTTTAGAAGGAATGGTCTCAAATCTGCACACACACACACGCACAAACCATTCTCCATGAAAGCATAAGTTTGGCAGACAGTACAAAATACACCCGGTGAAAAGCAGGGAGTACACTAAGGAAAAAGTGAATAAGTGTGAAGGGACCAAGACCCCTGGCTGTCTTCATGAAAGAATTGGACAATTTTCTCAAGTCAACCCCTGATCAGCCGGGCTGTGGTACTTGTGTTGGACTTGGTGCGGCTAGCACCAACATCCTGGTTGATCAGGTCATCCACCTGGAGACCTGGTCTGGGACCGGGCCGCGGGGGCGTTAACCCTCGAAACACTTCCCAGGTAGGTAGGTAGGTTGTCAGTATCACCATACCATGCACAGTTACCCTTCGCCTGTCACAAGTGATCACATTTAATTTTGTATATCAACATAAAAGAGCAGCAAGTCAGCCGGGTAATGAGTACTAGTCGGCAAAGTTAAAGAAAATCCCGGTGTAAGTTTACATATTAAGAAGGCTTTGGTGTCCCGAAGCTCGGTTAGTAGCACACTCAGCTCACACATTGAAGTCAGTGGTTCGATCCCCGGTACGGGTGGAAACATTGGGGCGTGTTTCCTTAAGACACTGCTAGGTGAACAAGGACAGCCGGTAAGTAGGTACATGGATGTTAGCCGAATGGTGTGGGTCGCATCCTGAGGACAAAATTAACCCAGGATGCCCGAAATGCTCTGCATAACCAGGGGCTTTCTATATAGTATGTCACTGATATCGGCTAGGTCTGTATAAGTTGTACCATGTACTTGCAGAAATAAACATTATTATTATTGGTTCACAACCATAGGACCCAGGTTCGATCCTGCGGTAGGTGGAAGCATTGTGAATGTTTCTTTACCCCTACTGTCCCCGTTCACCCAGCAGGAAATAGGTACCTGGATGACAGGTAACCTTTGTGGGTGGCATGCTGGGTGGGTTAAGATAAGCTGGGCTTTGACACGAGCTGACTGGATGGCAACTCTTGGGTGGTTAATTCAATGGTATAAACAAAGCAATACTGGAGGTACAACAATGAGTTATGACAATGAACCAGAAGCTAAGAAAAGCTCAGACCATCATTATAACCTGTGAAAGATTAATCTGGCTAGGATGCTAGGGAGTGAGTGGAGTGTGGCTAGGATGCTAGGGAGTGAGTGGAGTGTGGCTAGGATGCTAGGGAGTAAGTGGAGTGTGGCTAGGATGCTAGGGAGTGAGTGGAGTGTGGCTAGGATGCTAGGGAGTGCGAGGGAATGTGGTTAGGATGCTAGGGAGTGAGTGGAGTGTGGTTAGGATGCTAGGGAGTGAGGCTAGGGAGTGAAAGGGAGTGTGACTAGGATGCTAGGGAGTGAGTGGAGTGTGGTTAGGATGCTAGGGAGTGAGTGGAGTGTGGCTAGGATGTTAGGGGGTGAGAGGGAGTGTAGCTAGGATGCTAAAGGAGTGAGTGAAGTGTTGCTAGGATGCTAGGGAGTGAGAGGCAGTGAAGCTAGGATGCTTGGCAGAAGCGAGGGGCCTGGTGTGGCCTTTACCTGAGATGAGACGCACGCCATCCTCCACGGGAACATCAATTATGTATAATTAAACTCTCAGTGAAAGGCCTTAGGCACAAAACAGACTACAAGAGACGGGTCTACTCTCCCCGTTCTGGCCCACACACACACACACTAGCAAGTTCTATATATAGCTTTAAGAAGAGGTATGATAAAGCTCATGGAGCAGAGAGAGCGTGAATCAGTGTCGACCAGTGAAGAGGCGGGGCCAGGAGCTATGATTCGACCCATGTAACCACAAATAGGTGAGCACAAAGAGATGAATACACACACACACATGTCACAGACACACTTAGTCCTCAACTAATTTTCATTACAATAATCCATCTATACTAACTGGTGAATGCTGCAGGGGGTCAACGCCCCCTTGGCCCAGTCCCCGACTAGGCATCATGGTGGATCAGGGCCTGATCAACCAGGCTGTTACTGCTGGCCGCACACACTCCAATATAAGAAGCATTAATGTGTCTGGATACGTGATGTATACCTTAAACCCAGCTCAAGTACAGTATACATTAAACAGCTCACACGTACATTATACATTAAAACACGGCTCACACGTATACATTAACCCACAGTTCACAATGCTTTTCCTCTCCCCTGTTTTTAAAACACCCAAACTCGTTTTTTTTTTTAATGAAATGATGAAAGCAGGTGGAGATACCATGTATGTGTGTGTGTATGTACGTAAGTATGTACGTGTATGTATACACACACACTAACACACACGCATATAATAGAAGCTGCAAAGTCAGGTTTCAAAGGTGTTTTAAATATATTAGAATTGAATAAGTGCATTCAGAAGGTGCAAGGTGACGATAATACTGAGAGCGAATGAAAGACCTGTTTGATAGGAAGGAAGGTGAAAGAAGTGAATACATTCAAATACATGGGAATGGATGCATCAAGAAACCGTCTATGAAGGACGAGGGTAATGTTTGTCTCGCCTGCAACCACAACATGTCTCCTGACACGAGTCTTAACAAGATAGCGCAACATCCGCTGGCTACCCCAAGCAAGGTTTTCACAAAACAAAGCTTTGGCTACACACTAGATCACTAAGAAGGTCTGACGTAATTGACATGAAGGATGACGTAAACCACTATGAAGAAGAAGCAATAAAAGTTTCCAGTGCTGAGGAATCTGTAGACAGAAGCTTTCAGTGGAATACAGTGATAGCAACACTTTCTATGCTGCAGCAGTTCACTACAAGGTCACCAAAACACGATTTCGGGAGACTGATGAGAAGCCTTTATCGCATTCCATGAATTATTTTTTTCAGGTTAGGAAGCGCTAAACCCATGCAACACTGGGAAATGAGACAATCATGTCCGCTCCAATGAAGGGGAAGAGTACAATTCCTTGAATCAAGATTTCCTTATCAGCGTCAAGAGGTCATACTTATTAGGAAAGGTGTGTGTGTGTGTGTGTGTGTGTGTGTGTGTGATTAATACTGTGGTTAAGACAGGAGTGTTGTAATAGTGTGGGTAAGAAAAAAGTGTTGGGTTAATACTGTGGGCAAGACAATAGTGTTGGGTTAATACTGTGGGCAAGACAATAGTGTTGGGTTAATACTGTGGGCAAGACAATAGTGTTGGGTTAATACTGTGGGCAAGACAATAGTGTTGGGTTAATACTGTGGGCAAGACAATAGTGTTGGGTTAATACTGTGGGCAAGACAATAGTGTTGGGTTAATACTGTGGGCAAGACAATAGTGTTGGGTTAATACTGTGGGCAAGACAATAGTGTTGGGTTAATACTGAGGGCAAGACAATAGTGTTGGGTTAATACTGAGGGCAAGACAATAGTGTTGGGTTAATACTGAGGGCAAGACAATAGTGTTGGGTTAATACTGAGGGCAAGACAATAGTGTTGGGTTAATACTGTGGCAAGACAATAGTGTTGGGTTAATACTGTGGGCAAGACAATAGTGTTAGGAAAGTGTAATACTGTGGGCAAGACAATAGTGTTACACAAAGTGTTCTGTTAATACTGTGGAAACAAAGTGTTGGATGTGATTTATATATGTAATATGTTTTATTTTATTCCAAATTATAGAATAGTTGGGTTAATACTGTGGGCAAGACAATAGTGTTAGCAGACGTTAATAACTGTGGGCAAGACATTATAGTTTGTTGGGTATACCAATTACTGTGGAAGCAAAGTTAAATAAAGAAATGTCAAACTAGTGAAAAGTATTTTTAATACTGTGGCAAGACAATAGTGTTGGGTTAATACTGTGGGCAAGACAATAGTGTTGGGTTAATACTGTGGGCAAGACAATAGTGTTGGGTTAATACTGTGGGCAAGACAATAGTGTTGGGTTAATACTGTGGGCAAGACAATAGTGTTGGGTTAATACTGTGGGCAAGACAATAGTGTTGGGTTAATACTGTGGGCAAGACAATAGTGTTGGGTTAATACTGTGGGCAAGACAATAGTGTTGGGTTAATACTGTGGGCAAGGCAATAGTGTTGGGTTAATACTGTGGGCAAGACAATAGTGTTGGGTTAATACTGTGGGCAAGACAATAGTGATGGGTTAATACTGTGGACAATACAATAGTGTTGGGTTAATACTGAGGGCAAGACAATAGTGTTGGGTTAATACTGTGGGCAAGACAATAGTGTTAACACAATAGTGTTCTGTTAACACTGTGGAAAAGGAGTGTTGTGATGTGATTTATTATTATTATTATTATGTTTTATTTTATTTCCAAATTATTAGAATAGTCTGGTTGTTCAACACTTACAAACAATTTACGTTACTAACGTTATCAACTTTTCATTATAAATATCAATTTGTTACTCTCCTCACCAATTCACTCTCATAGAACATAAATTATAATAAAAAAGAAAGTCAAACTATGAAAAGTATTTTTTTCACTTTCCACAATTCATATCTATAACTCGGTCTATGTCATCGGTAACGTCAGCAAATTTTGGCGAAAGGGAAATATCCCCACCATTTATGAAGAAACATGAGCTGAGTTCTTAGATTAAGCCCTTGAAACTCCACTAAGTTGTGACGCACCATCGGGAAGGAAGGAAGATAAAGGATTGGGGGGGGAGGGAATGTTAGGTAAAAGCTCTTGATCCAAGGAAGATTATTAAATAACAATAACTCTAAGAAACATTAAAATACTGATATATGAAGGTTTTTCACTTCATGTAAAATATTATGATTGACAGATTTTCTCGAGAATATGAAGTTTAAAGAGAGAGTTTGCTTGAAAATTAACGAAAATTTACGTGTTTTTACACAATTTAGCCTCAGTTCCTTGAATCAAGAGTCCACCAGTATCAAGGCACCCCTGGCTTTATGAGACGAAAACAAGAGACAGTCACACAACAGGACCGGTAGATTACGTACACACAACACAGGTGTACATGAAAGAAGAGTCACACAACAGGACCGGTAGATTACGTACACACAACACAGGTGTACATGAAAGAAGAGACAGTCACACAACAGGACCGGTAGATTACGTACACACAACACAGGTGTACATGAAGAAGAGTCAACAACAGACTAGATTGTACACACAACACAGGTGACATGAAAGAAGACACACAACAGGACGGTAGATTACGTAACACAACACAGGTGTACATGAAAAAGAGACAGTCACACAACGGGACGGTAGATTACGTACACAAAACAGTGACATGAAAGAAGAGACAGTAACAACGGGACCGGTAGATTACGTACACAACACAGGTGTACATGAAAAGAGACAGTCACAAACGGGACGGAGATTCGTACACACAACACAGGTGTACATGAAAGAAGAGACAGTCACACAACGGGACCGGTAGATTACGTACACACAACACAGGTGTACATGAAAGAAGAGACAGTCACACAACGGGACCGGTAGATTACGTACACACAACACAGGTGTACAAGAAAGAGGAAACACACATGTAAAACACAGGTGGGGTGTAGGAAACTCAAAAACGTAACGAACAAGTGCATACGTGACGGTATGCAGACACATGCAGCCAGCAACAGCACTGCAGGTGGGAGAGCCGGGGAGAGAGAGAGAGAAGGGCCAGATAGACGGAGAGTAAAAGAGGAGAGGAGGGAGGGGGAGAAAGAGAGAAAGCAAGCGAGCGAGATAGGGAGAGAGAAAGGTAGAGAAAGGAGAGGAGAAGGGAGAGGAGAAAGGGGAGAGAGAAGGGAGGAGAAGCGAGAGAGGAGAAAGGGAGAGAGAGGAGAGCGAGAAGGAGGAGGCGAGAAGAGGAGGAGAGCGAGAAAGAGGGAGAGAGGAGAGCGAGAAAGAGGGAGAGAGGAGAGCGAGAAAGAGGGAGAGAGGAGAGCGAGAAAGAGGGAGAGAGGAGAGCGAGAGAGAAAGAGGAAGAGAGTAGAGGGAGGGGGAGAAAGAGAAAGGAGAAAGCAAGCGAGCGAGATAGAGAAAGGTAGAAAGGGGGAGAGGGGAGAAAGGGAGAGAAAAGGGGAGAGAGAGAGAGAGAGAGAGAGAGAGAGAGAGAGAGAGACCACTGTGGCTGGCATGGTGACCGTGTTATGGAACGCAGGTGGATCGATACATCAGCTGAGCGGAGGTGTGGGGGGCGGTGACCAGCCCGGCCTGGGAAGAGAGGGAGCGGAGGGACGGAAGGAAGGAAGGGATGGACGAATTGGAACTTGAAATCTTGTACAATTATCAATCAGTGTTGCTGGTGCTGGGTTACCATAATACCACATATATCACTGAAGGAACCAACGACTCCCTCCTTCCGCCCCCCCCCACACACGTCCTCTAAGCACAGGTAGGTAGGGGGGGAAAGAGGGGAGAGGAGGAGGCTAGGGAGCAACTGGTCAGTCCCCCACCCTCACAAAAACCACCCGCACACCCACGCAGGTGAATTTTGCAACTGTGAATTGCAACGAGAGGAAAATGCAGCAGGAAAAAATATACAGAAAAATAAAGGAGGAAGAATATGAAGGAAAAGAGAAGGAAATAAAGGAAAAGAGAAGGAAATAAAGGAAAATAGAAAAGGAAATAAAGGAAAATAGAAAAGGAAATAAAGGAAAATAGAAAAGGAAATAAAGGAAAATAGAAAAGGAAATAAAGGAAAATAGAAAAGGAAATAAAGGAAAATAGAAAAGGAAATAAAGGAAAATAGAAAAGGAAATAAAGGAAAAGAGAAGGAAATAAAGGAAAATAGAAAAGGAAATAAAGGAAAATAGAAAAGGAAATAAAGGAAAATAGAAAAGGAAATAAAGGAAAATAGAAAAGGAAATAAAGGAAAATAGAAAAGGAAATAAAGGAAAATAGAAAAGGAAATAAAGGAAAATAGAAAAGGAAATAAAGGAAAATAGAAAAGGAAATAAAGGAAAATAGAAAAGGAAATAAAGGAAAATAGAAAAGGAAATAAAGGAAAATAGAAAAGGAAATAAAGGAAAATAGAAAAGGAAATAAAGGAAAATAGAAAAGGAAATAAAGGAAAATAGAAAAGGAAATAAAGTAAAATAGAAAAGGAAATAAAGTAAAATAGAAAAGGAAATAAAGAAAATAGAAAAGGAAATAAAGGAAAATAGAAAAGGAAATAAAGGAAAATAGAAAAGGAAATAAAGGAAAATAGAAAAGGAAATAAAAGAAAATAGAAAAGGAAATAAAGGAAAATAGAAAAGGAAATAAAGGAAAATAACTAGAAGAAAGTATACAGGAAAATATAAAGGGAAGAAAATAGGGGACAAATAAATAAGGAAAAATACAATAAAACAGACTTAAAAAAAAAGAAAAAGAAAATAAAAGGAGGGCAATGCAGAAGAGATAAAAAGTAAAAAAATAGACAATGGGAGGAAGAAGGGAAGCATATAAAGGTGACAGACTCGAGAACAAGAACAGGGAAGCGCAAGGAAGACAAGAGAAACTGTAGAGAGGAGAGGAGAGGAGAGGAGAGGAAGACAAGAGAAAACAGCCAATAGGCTAAGAAAAACAGGTGGACGGTACAGTGAAGCAGGGGATGAGAGAGAGAGAGAGAGAAGAGAAAGAGAGGAGAGAAAGAGGAGAGAAAGAGAGGAGAAAGAGAGAGGAGAGAGAGAGAGGAGAAAGAGAGAAGAGAAAGAGAGAGGAGAAAGAGAGAGAAGAGAGAAGAGAGAGAGAAGAGAGGAGAAGAGAGAGAGAGAAAGAGAGAGAGAGGAGAAAGAGAGAGAGAAAGAGAGAGGAGAAAGAGAGGAGAAAGAGAGAGGAGAAAGAGAGGAGAAAGAGAGGAGAAAGAGAGGAGAAAGAGAGAGGAGAAAAAGAGAGGAGAAAGAGAGGAGAAAGAGAGGAGAAAGAAAGAGAGAGGAGAAAGAGAGAGAGAGAGAGAGAGGAAAGAGAGAGAGAGAAAGAAGAGGAGAAAGAGAGGGAGAAAGAGAGGAGAAAGAGAGGGAAAGAGAGGAGAAAGAGAGGAGAAGAGAGAGAAAGAGAGGAGAAAGAGGAGAAAGGAGAAAAGAGAAAGAGAGGAAAGAAAGAGAGAGGAGAAAGAGAGAGAGAGAGAGAGAGAAAGAGAGAAAGAGAGATAATCATGTATAAGTGTAGAGACCTGTGCCCCACCCACCACTAGCAGCAAGCCACGGGGCGGCCTAACCCGCTACTCCACTCACCGCTATGAAGGGTGAATGACCACCCCAGGCAAGGCTACCACTTCTAACATTGCACTTTCCTATCATGCTCTATTCTTTGTGAGAATTATCATTATTTACTTATTCCCGTTCGTCTTATTTTTTTTGTATCTATTCCTGAAGATAAGTTTGGCATTAAGGTTACTGTAATAACCTCCTAACTCATCAAGATCACCTGCCCCAACCTTCATGTATCTTCTAGCAGTAAAGCAGGTGTATACAGAGGTGTATAAACCCCTGTGTATGGTGCAACAAGTATTACGTGGGTTAGACTGCATGTAGCACTGATGTCAAACAGGTGGGATCCATAACACATGTCATACATGTGGGATCTATAGCACAAACAATGCATGCATTATACACAGACAAACTAATACACCTCACTGTGTGAGACAAGGCCAAACTCATGGTAATAGAGGATGATAGGGTTAGGAGGAAGTGTCTGAAGGAAGACATCAAAGTACTTAACACCATCGAGCAGAATCCAGATATTTTTGGCCTAGCAAAGCTTGTTGCACACATACTGCTAGGTAACTTTCCTACACCCGGCCACTACACACGACTCACCTATGACCTGATCTCCCACTTCCCTGCCTTCACTGCACATGGTGACTCGTCAACATGATGTCAATTTAAGTAGTTTTGGGGTTTCTAGTGATTTGGTAAACGTTAATCCTTAATGAATGGTTGTCTAAAACAGAGGTTATCAAACTGTTTCGTGGAACCCTTGGGTTCCAAGGGAACTTGAGGCTCCGTGGGGTATGTCATGAGAGACTGGTAAGTCAGGTTTGATGAAGGCTTCACCTGCCTCAGTTTTCATTCTATCAATTGTATACCACTGACAAGTTGATGAATGAGACATATACTACATCTGAGTATCTTTACTGAGAGACATTTATCCTATACAGCAGACTTCACCCATCTCATAAAGAGGCATGAGGATGGAAAGTTATCTGTGGGCCAACACCAACACCTACTAGAGGGCCACGCTCACATATGACAAAAAATCTTAAAGTGCTCACCTCTCCATCTGGCTCCAATATGTCTCCATCGTGTGTCTGTCTAGAGCTTAGAGATCATGGCCTATATTTTGGATGGTTAAATCTGCAGTAACATTCTTTTTTAAAGACATTCCATATCTACAAATCACTTCAAGTATAGAAGTTACAACTTTCAAATTTCTGTTGACTGTGATACATGAAGTTCGTATTGTAAACTGATTCAACTCATTCCGGATTTGCGCCAGAACTAGGGACAAACTAATCTCTTGAAATATATGCGACTGGCGTGATGTTCTTGTGTTCTTTGTGTGATGCTTGCTCCCAGATCCTCTCCCTTCGCTGCTACTTGCAGCTTTTACTTCTTAGGCTGTGCTCTGTGTCCGGTCTTCCTTTGCCTTCTAATATGCGAATGATCTTGCATTTGTCTGAATTAGACTAAACTAGCCACTTACTGGAACACATCTGCAGACCCACTAAGGACTATAATTTCTGGTGATGATAATGATACGAGAGATCATGATTTTGTATTAAGTGGGGCGAGAGTACTGTACCTTGAGGAACAACACTTTTCTCTGTGGCAGCCACTGATTTCACCTTGTATACTATTACTCCATATCCATCTGCTCGTTTTAACCGTTATCCATTTTCTACGTATTTTGTGCGACATTACACAATGTTCGCACTTGTCAAAGGCTTTTGAAAGGTCTGTGTATATTAGATCAGCATTTTCCACACACATGCCCATACAACCCAGGTCATCAGGTACTTACAGAGGCCAGGAGCTGAAACTCAACCCAAGCATACGAGCATGAACGTTAAACCGAACAGGTATTTGGAGTACGATCAAGGAGATAGTCAGCATAAATGTTTCACTTAACTTGATGTGCTGACTGAGTACCGGGGATACACAGGCTGACTGATGAATCTTAGCACAGAAAACCAACAACAACGGCGCCATCTGTAGCTTAACACACGAGGTCGTTGCGCCACCAGCAACGATAAAATGTATCGTTACAGTTATCTCAAGAAGGACGCTCGCGACTAATCACCGGACAATTAAAACCACGAAGACTAGCTACCTTTACCTTTGACATACTATTGATGAGTTCCGAGAGCTTTTCTACTCCCGGAGCCCGGCCATGGGCCAGGCTTGTCTGCTCCTTACCTGGTCAACCAGGCTGTTATGGCACTGCACTCTCAGACATTCTAGACAATTCTTTTTCTTCTATTATTATTAATTAATATTTCGTTAGTTACTCTTAGGAACATACTAAATTATCTAGAATACATAAAACCAGAGAAAGAACGCATGCAAATCAAGCTAAAGCAACAGAGTTCAAGTAGAAGTAACCTAAAACAGTCAATCCGGAACAAGTACAAGTAAACAAGATCACTTAGAACAAGTATAAGCGAGTGTGAACGCTCAAAACAAGTACTTGTAAGCGAACAAATACACTCAAGTATAAATGAACAACACTCAGAAAAAGAAGTAAACAAGAACACCCAGAACGAGTACAATTAAACAATAACGTTAACAAAAACAGAATAGGCAAGTCCCCTGCCACACAAAGCTTCACATAATAATAATAGTAATAATAAAAATAATTTTTATTTCCAAAAATACATGTACAACGTATAGTCCAAGCTGACATCAATGACATACTATACACAAAGCTCCTAGTTAGGTTAATTCTGTCCCCAGGATGCGACCCACAGCCGTCGGCTAACACCCAGGTACCTATTTACTGCTAGTTGAACAGGGTCAGCAGGTTTCTTAAGGAAACACGTCCTAATGTTTCCACCAGTACCGGGGATCAAACCACGGACCTCAATGTGCGAGTAGAGTGCGTTACCAACCCAGCTACGGGACACCTTAATAGGAAATCATGTAAATGAACGGAAGGGTGAACGAGGAAGAGTAGGAGACAAAGATAAATAGAACAGGAAGACATAAAATAAATTATACCACGAAGATGCATAGTAATAAACGGTGAGTGAACGCCAAAAAAGGGGGAGAGAAGTTTCTGAGAACGAGGAGAAGGAAGATAAACAGTGAGCAAAGCTTCTGTTGCGTGACAGTGCACCGTTGTGTTTACTTTCACTCCCTGCCCCTCCCACCCCAACATCCTTCAACAACGCCCCCACCACCCCAACACATCCTCCAGCAACGCCCACATCAGCCCAACACATCCTCCAGCAACGCCCCCACCACCCCAATACATCCTCCAGTAACGCCTCTCCCACCCCAACATCCTCCAGCAACGCCCCACCACCCCACCACATCCTCCACCAACGCCCCCACCACCCCAATACATCCTCCAGTAACGCCCCAACATCCTCCAGCAATGCCCCTCCCACCCCAATACATCCTCCAGCAACGCCCCCACCACATCCACCAGCAACGCCCCCACCACATCCACCAGAAACGCCCCCACCACATCCACCAGAAACGCCCCCACCACATCCACCAGAAACGCCCCCACCACATCCACCAGAAACGCCCCACCACATCCACCAGAAACGCCCCCACCACATCCACCAGGAACGCCCCACCACCCCAACACATCCTCGAGCAACGCCCCCACCACATCCACCAGAAACGCCCCACCACCCCAACACATCCTCCAGCAACGCCCCCACCACCCTAACACATCCTCCAGCAACGCCCCCACCACCCCAACACATCCTCCAGCAACGCCCCCACCACCCTAACACATCCTCCAGCAACGCCCCCACCACCCCAACACATCCTCCAGCAACGCCCCCACCACCCTAACACATCCTCCACCAACGCCCCCACCACATCCTCCAGCAACGCCCCCACCACCTAACACAGCCTCCAACGTCCATCACGCCAACATGCCACAACGCCCCACTACATCCTCTAATATGCCCCCACAATTCCCACCACCCACACCTCACAATAGTAGGTAACAACATCTTTAGCTTCATTGGAAGCAAACCTTTGAAGCTGGTATAGCTATTGGACCCATAGAAGAACGCTTGACGATATCCTCATGGCTCTACTGGAGTCTCCCAGCTCAGGCTGACAGATGTCATTACCTAATGTATAAAGTCCATACTGTGTGATGATCACAGGTAAACGTAGCAGCTAGATTGTGTTACCACTGTGTAACTAACAGTGTTTACATGACGCTACAGCGTAAGTGTTCTGCAGATCAAGAGTGTGTCAATGATGTGTTTATCTCCTGTTAGTTGGGACAAAAAGTGCATTTCATGCGTAATATTGCACACCACCATTACTACTAATGCAACTAATACTACTACTGCTATTACTACTAATATTAATAATTAGGTGCATTTTGGTCGATGCGCGACCAGAGGTGCACCCGTATTGCATAGTTCCCCCCCCCCCTCCCGGTGCGCCAATGAACGCGGCAGCAACAGCGCAGAGACAAGTTTTTAATGGGATCAAAAGTAGTATTCACAAGTTATCACATGAACAATAATATACCATTTTTTCAATAAAAATATGACAAATTAGAACATACAGCGCCCAAAACTACTTCACACCTTCCACTAAGAAACACCAGGTATGAAGCCTAACTGAAGAGACATTTTCGTGTTATCCGAGAGACTATTATCCTAGAATACACCAGCAAATTATTGCATGAAGATCAGTATTTCAATATTCACAGTTTCTTCCATAAAAAAAGGCAGATCAACCTGGCTGTGATGGATACGTGGAGCTACGGGCCATCAACAGCAACAGCCTGGTTGACCAGACAAGCCTGGCCAACTGCCAAGCACCGGGGGTAGAAAAACTCTCGAAGCTCATCAAAGGTATAGAGACCAAACTGGTCAGCAGTGAACGTTTACGCAAGTAATCAAGTTTCATTTAAACTTAGGATACATAACATACAATGTTTTATAATGGTCTTGAGGACACGCACACCTGATATGGCCACACAAAGGTACATTATGAGGATTTAACCTAGGATAACCCAGTAAAGTTAAACAATGTGACTTCTGATAAGAAGTCACATTTTCCACTTATTTAACAGAAACCATTTTGCTTAATAAAGTCGACATATTAATGGCTGATGCATCGTATGAAATGAAAGTTTTTGGTGTTTAGGCTTTTTATAAGTGCAATTTTGGGGATTTTGTGCAAATGGAGAATGCCTCTTATGGTCGACTTGAAACTTTTAGTGCTGATATGATTTCCTCAAACAAAGGTTTACTTTTGATTTTAGATTGTGCAAGTTTTAAGGACTGATGTCGTTCAGTGGTGTTAACACCTCTTCCCTTCGACAGTGGGTGCTGATCCCTCCCACTTCCCATATTGGGTGAGGTTTCCCCCCTTCACATGAGGTGACGCCCCCTTCCCTCATACACTAGTACAGTGGAGACAGAGCAGCCATGCACCCACTGCTGGGTGCCAGTTATGCATGACTGACCCCTAACACACAGTGTCGTATATTCTTGCTGGTGATCGCCAGCGAGACTCCCGAGGGCAACCACCACCACCACTACTCACCCATGAAGTTGCTACCACATGAACCACCAACGAAATGATTTACCCAACACGGAGAACGCCACACCTGTTCTCACTACACCTATACTACGCAGCCTTCGACGTACAGAGAACGTTACACCTATACGTACGTACCTGCGGAAGAAATATAAATTCTTTTAAATAATGCTCAAACGGTACAAAATACAATTTATAAAAATAAATGAATAACAGGAGTCTGAATCTAAAATGAAAACAAAGTGATAAATTTATAGGTATGTGCATATGACAAAAAAATATACAACCGAGACTTGCACCTGTCTATATACACTCTGGCATGTAGTACAATCACACACAGGGGGATCTTAACAATGTAGAACAAGCCACATGGGGATGGAAATCTTTAGCTCTAGATTTTTCGCACTCTCAGTGTTTTGTCAGGAGCTATGCAGTGTTGGAAGACAGCAACATATAGGAGGGGAAGTTCTCTAAGGCAAGGCAGAAAGTATCAGTGACAGCCCATGGTGGGCCGCCACTAATACCTTCTGCCTTGTCTCGGAGAATTTTCCCTCCTATCTGTTGCTGTCTTGCAACACTGCATAGCTCCTGAAGACGCTCGAGAGTGCGAAAGATCTAGAGATCAAGATTTCCATTTCCATGTGGCTTGTTCTACACTTTTAGATATATCCAGAGTGGTATATACCTCAGATATGAAGAGACTGGACTGTGAGGGGTAACTTAAGGCACTGAGCCTGATGACCTTAAAGAAGATACTCAGAGAAATAGACTGGGTGGAAAGGAAGAAAGTGTTTTTAATACGAGGCACAGGTGCGAAGGGGCATTGATGGGAGCTAAAACCAGGTGAGCCATAAGAATGTTAGAGGGTATTTATTTAACGATAGTATGGTAAATAATTGTAATGAGGTAGGCGAGTGAAAAGTAAAAAACTCTATACACAGTTTTAATAGTTATGACAGGGCCTTAGAGGCCAGGAACCAGTAACGGCGACGACTGTAGTTTAAGAGGCGGGGCCAGGAGGTGATGCTCGACACCACAAACTGAGAAGAACTTGGTGAGTACACATTGAGTGAGACAGCTTTGGCGACTCATCTTGCCTGTCCAAGAAGCCCCACTCCCAGGCTACACACACTCTGGGCGTGCTAATGTACCTTCCAATTATGGTCAGTCCCTCTCCCAGCCTTGGCACCAGTCACACCACACCCCGTCTGAGTGCCACTCTGGTCCCTGCCCCCAACCATCCCACTCAATTCTTCTTCTTCTTCTTCTCTCTCTCTCTCGAGAGAGAGAGAGAGAGAGAGAGAGAGAGAGAGAGAGAGAGAGAAGAGGCAGGGCCAGGAGCTGTGACTCGACCCCTGCAACTACTACTACTACACACACACGCACGTACTGGACCAAGGGAAACATGCTTATAACGTACAAAATACTAAGGAGATTCAATAGTAGATAGCGATAGTCTTTCTAGGATGGAAGGAGGCAGCCAGGAGATATAGATAGCAGCTAAAAATGCAAATATGCTACAGGAATGTTAGGGAACTATTTTGTTCAGACTTAGGGTAGTAAGCGCAATTAAAATAGATGAACAGGTAGAAGTAAACTATGATCAGGGTCTGAAGGCCAAGAGTCAGTTAGCAGGCCGATAGTCAAGCTATGACGCGACGCCCAACTACTACCTGTAGACGGTAGTGCAGCAACATCTGAATAAGAACATAAGAAAGAAGGAACACTGCAGCAGGCCTACTGGCCCATGCGAGGCAGGTCCAAATCTCCAACGGCTTAAGCCAATGCCCCGACCCAGCCAGGTCAGGTTACATTCACTTAAGGAAGGAGCACTGCATCTGACCTAGTAGCACAACCTAGTCAGGACCAATTCACACCCAACCGCACCCACTCATATAATTGTCCAGCCGACCACCTGGTCAGGTCACTTCCACTTAAGGAATTAGTACAGGTCAGGTTACATTCACTTAAGGAAGGAGCACTGCATCTGACCTAGTACAAGCTCACACCCATCCACACCCACTCATGTATTTATCTAACCTATTTTTAAAACTACACAACGTCTTAGCATCTATGACGGTACTCGGGAGTTTGTTCCACTCATCCACAACTCTATTACCAAACCAGTGCTTTCCTATATCCTTCCTGAATCTGAACTTTTCCAACTTGAAACCATTGCTGCGAGTCCTGTCTTGGTTGGATATTTTCAGCACGCTATTTACATCCCCTTTGTTTATTCCTGTTTTCCATTTGTACACCTCAATCATATCCCCCTAATTCTACGCCTTTCTAGAGAGTGCAGATTCAGGGCCCTCAGTCTATCCTCATAGGGAAGATTTCTGATACATGGGATCAACTTTGTCATCCTCCTCTGTACGTTTTCCAGTGCATTTATATCCATTCTGTAATACGGTGACCAGAACTGTGCAGCATAATCTAAATGAGGCCTAACCAAAGATATATAGAGTTGAAGAACAACCTGAGGACTTCTGTTATTTATACTTCTTGATATGAAGCCAAGGATTCTGTTAGCTTTATTGCGAACACTTATGCACTGTTGTCTAGGCTTCAGATTACTACTAACCAGAACTCCTAAATCCTTCTCGCAATTACAAGTAATAAGATCTATATTATTCAGCTTATATGTGGCATGGTTATTGTCCTGCCCAACATTTAGAACTTTGCATTTGTTTACATTAAACTGCATCTGCCACTTCTCCGACCACTGCATCAGTCTATTCAAATCATCCTGGAGTGCTCTAATGTCCTCGTTTGAATGAATTGGACGGCCTATTTTGGTGTCATCAGCAAATTTACTTATGCTACTATTTATTCCTCATCTATGTCGTTTATGTAAATTAAACAACAGGGGGCCCAAAACTGACCCCTGTGGAACACCGCTTGAGACACGCCCCATTCTGATTTCTCTCCATTTATGCAAACACTCTGCCGCCTATTAGTCAACCATGCCTCTACCCAGGAAAAATTTCTCCTCCTATTCCGTGTGCCTTAAGTTTCTCAGTAGCCTCTGATGTGGAACTTTATCGAAAGCCTTACTGAAGTCCATATACACAATATCATATTCATTACCATGATCTACTTCCTCAAACACCTTAGTGAAAAAGTTAGTAAATTCGTAAGACATGAACGCCCCTTTGTAAAACCGTGTTGAGATTCATTAATCAATTTATGCTTTTCAAGATGGCTACGAATTGCCTCGGCAATTATTGATTCCATAAATTTACCAACTATGGAGGTAAGGCTTATTGGTCTATAGTTCGAAGCTAAGGACCTGTCACCTGCCTTGTAAATAGGTATTACATTTGCCCTTTTCCACTTGTCTGGCACTATGCCAGTTTGTAGTGATATATTGAAAAGATTTGCCAAAGGTTTGCTAAGTTTCTCTTTACATTCCTTTAAAACTCTTGCAAACAGTTCATCAGGGCCTGGGGATTTGTTAGGTTTTAATTTCTCTATTTGTCTGAGGACCATGTCACTAGTTACCCCAATCGAGCATAGTCTGTTATCTTCCAGCTCTACATAATTTATTATTTCTGGAATTCTGCTAGTATCTTCCTGAGTAAAAACTGAGAGGAAGTAAGTATTGCTTAATTTATCTAGTATTTTATTTTCATTGATAAGCTACGTAGATAAATGGTTCAGAGAACCGACAAGGTGATGAATTAGACACTTGTGGATACTCACAATAAAGATACCCAAGTGTTGCATAGGATACCCAAGTGTAATTCATCATTAATAAGCTACGTTGACATTTTATCAAGGTTATTATACTATCTATATTCCTCAATAAATGGACCATCAAGCACAGTGTCCATGAGAGTGACCACAGGGCTCATCATATACTTTGCATTTACTTTGAGCATCATCTGCGCGTCTGCCAAACTGCCAGAAGTACTTGTAACCAAGCCTAAGCCTGGCTGCTTCATCAGTCAACACCCATGCTCTTCACTGACTTTATTACACACTTTGTCCCATATGTTACTGGGGTACAGTGAGGGAGGTACATTGCATGCAATATGAGAGATGGATGATGATGTATTGGCACTTATGGCAAGTCAACTATTGAATGAGTAATGGTGAATGTGTTTCCTTATTTAGGTTACTTTAACTTGGCCGGAAACCGGCGAGGCGGTAAAAAGTGAAAAAATGAACACAAAACCCATGATTTTACTGGATCTGCAGGAAAGCCAAAGTGATTAGTAAAAATGACATGAAATTATAGAACAAGGAAGACATCAGAAAACTGCTACATACACATAAGAGCAAAACATGACCATGAAAATGTACGGAGGAGATCAATGAGAATCCGAGAATGACTTACCATCGGAAGATAAAATTAAATGACAGCTATACGAGAAGTATGAAAACTGATAGAAAGTGATAAGGCTGAAGACAAGTAAAAACAATAACGAAAGAAGGCAGAAAAGCATTGTGCTGCTACCCTTTGTATGAATTACATTGTGGGGAAGAAATGCTAGCTAAATTTTCCTTTCATAATCCATGAAGAGTTTAGTGCATCACATAATGAAATCTGTCAACATGAGCTGGCAATGATACCTTCAATTAATCTTGCATAGGTTTAGCAGCTACAACAGCTTCAAAGGTTTTGTTCCAACAGTAGATTCAGGAAGGACCCATAAAAAAAGGAAGATGGCAACAGAGGTAGGTGGAAAAATGGTATATGGGACACTAAAGGAAATCAAGACAGAGCCTGACAGGTTCTAAGAGAAGAACTCTTTCCTATTGCGAGAATCTATCAACTTGTTACCAGTGAATGAGTGTGTGTACTCATCTAGTTGTGGTTGCAGGGGTCGATTCACAGCTCCTGGCCCCGCCTAGGTCACCCTTCCTGTTTCATGTGTGTACTCACCTAATTGTGGTTGCAGGGGTCGAGACTCAGCTCCTGGCCCCGGGGTGTGGTGTGTGTGTGTGTGTGTAAATCCAGAGATGCAGGTCTCATTGTGTATATATACTGAGAGATTACTTTAACCTCCTTTTTATAGATTAAATTATCATCGATTAGTGGTGTATAGGTGATATGCAATCTTAATGACCTTCGTGCAGTCGATAAACTTGGAACCCAACAAACTAGTCAAACCACCTCACTAGACATGTGACAGAAACCATAAAACTGGAAAATAAGAAACAGAACTTCTGACCAATATATTTAACAATCACAATGGTCAATTTCTGAAGAAGACTCAAGAAGTGAGAGTTGAAACACCTGGAAAGACTTCACAAGATAAAAACCTCACTGCTGGAGAAAACGAAACTGAACCTCTGCTACAGAAATAATACCTGAAACAGACGGTGGGAGTGCATCTTTCTTGATGGCAAGAGTCTTTGACATACTCCTTCAAAAGACTAATGTACAAATGAGAACAGCAGGGGGCGGTAACAGGAAAAACCACTCCGGGGGATTAAAAATTGACTACCTAAAGGAAACGACAGAGTGACTTAAAAAGAGGCATCAGGATAAGAAGTGGGAACAAACTGGGTACCAGAAGAATGCTTGAAATACAAGGATCAGGGACAAGAACGTACACACACACGAACTAAAAATACCGATGAGATACAGGAATGTTTGAAAATATTTTTTAAGTCTTAGGATGGTAGCGAAGTGGAACGAGCCACTTGAGGAAGTTGTAGCGGTAACTGAGTGTTTGTACCCAGGTGATTGCGTGAGTGCGTACACACAAACCCACTGCTCCTACCTCCCCACTAGCACGTGTATTGATTATTAATACTAGCACAACAGCCCCTCCTAATAACACTGCTCAAACCCTTGTCTTACATAATAACATTAACACCATCATTGGCAGATAGTGCCACGAGCACCTGACGAAGACATGGCCTATAAACACTACACACTTCTAATATACAAATATAATTTCTAAGCAGTGTTTTCACTCTTCAAGATCAGTATTTACAAGTACAACAAAAATAATTTCACATGTGTTCTCCACATATAAAATAGTCAATAGAAATCCTCAATTACAATGACTTTAAATAAGAATCACATTACAGATGTTTTTAGTTGTACAGCTACCTACTACAAGTGCAGTATAGCTGGGTTGTGGTAGGTATGCAGGCCGAGGGTCGCTAGCACAGCCTGGTTGATCAGGCGGCCAACAGGTAATCCTGGTGTGAGGCCGGACTGCGAGGGTGGTAGAACCATGGGAACAGGTCACAGTTATGTCAAACAGCAACTACCACTGTCCATGAGCATCCAATAATGAGATCTTTCAACATGCAACATACTGTTAACTGTGCAATGTTACCATACGTTTTTTTTACAGATCTCAAAATTTTTGTGTTTGTCACCGATAGATTCACTCACACACACACACAAAATGACCTGGAGTTTACTTGGAGTCGCTTCCGGAGGTCACCGCCCCTACGGCCCGGTCCCAGATAAGGCCTGATTGATCAAACTGTTAGTGTCCGCCGCCCGCAGTACAACGTATTCACCATAACCCGGGTCATCAGGAAGTGTTTCTTGGTAATCCCCCCGTACGCATGAAAAAAGGGTGTCGAGTAGTGGTCCTTTAACACTTATTGAGTTCTCTCTCAGTGTACTCATAGCTTCCCTGCTTTTCATTTTGCAGGTATCCTGCACCGACTGCTAGGCCTCTTATGTTCGTAAGTAGTAATTTCGATGTGCAGGTTTGGTAACAATCCCCTCAGTATCTTCCAAGTGTAGATTATGCATCTTTGTGGCCAACGTTCTAAGAAGTACAGTTGTAGGGACTTCAAGCGTTCCCAGTAATTTAGGCGCCTGACTGTTTATACGAGCTACGAAGGATCTCTGTACATTTTCCAGCTCAGCAATTTCGCCTGCCTTGAAGGTTGCCGTTAGTACGCAGCAACACTCCAGTCTGGAGAGTGAGTGATTTGAAGAGTATCATCATTAGCTTGGGCTCTCTTGTTTTGAAGGCTCTAATTATCCAACCTATCATTTTCCTTGCGAAACGAGCAAAAGTCGAACATTTTATTTATATTTTATATGAGCTAGCGTAAGGCTTCGAACTCCACGTGGGTAGCACGTAAATATTATGCTTCTTTAACCCCTCTCTGCCATCAATAAAGAAGATTTTGACTATACAAATATTGGGGGTTTGACTCCCTCAAATAATATAGAGGGGAGGAGATTCAACTGTCACAAATCAATATCTTACACATGCTCAGAGCTCAGCCGGAGTGGTGAGGGAAAGCAGGTGAAGAGCAGATTAAAGGACGAATAGAAGGGAAGAGAGTTAAGGGAGCATGATGGGAAAGATGGAGGGGTCGAAGAGGGGAGATTAAGAAAAGAAAAAGGAAAGAGGGAGATTAAGAAACTGAGGGGAAATATTAAGGGGTGAGGGGATAAATTAAGGGGGTGAGGAGGATAAATCAAGGGGTGAGGGGGGAGATTAAGGGGGTGGGGAGAAAAGATTAAAGGGATGCAGGGAGAAGCGTAAACAAGGGTGAATAATTGAATGACTAGTTAAGAGGAAAACACACAGTTGAAGAGTAAGTACGATCAGGCACGAAGGCCAAGAACTAGTAAGCCGATCTATAGTAGTTGAAGAGGCGGGGCCAAGAGCTATGACGCAACCCCAACAAAAAAAGTGAATACACACGTGCAACACGCTTCTGAACAACGGGAGGACAGACTCAATGAAGAAAATATATAGTGTAAGTTAGCCTTAGAGAAATTTGTACCAAGAGTGATCTGTCACCTGTGCTTCACTAGTGACCGGATACGAGGGTTCTATGTATATATGGATAGCACCTTGTCTTAGGATACACTACCGTGTAGTGATTCTTTGCTTTTTTTTTTTTTACTGGGGTAAAATCTAGGTTCTCGGATGCGGAGCCAGTGGCGGGTCATCATCTGATTAAGACCCGTGTCAGGAGGCACTGTGTTGTTTCCTGACGAAGAAACACTACCACCACCAGGTTCTTCTACCCTTCAGTCCGGCCTGTTTGTGCTAGCAGCCCGTTGGCCCACACAGTTAGCATAACCCACCTGATCAAAAACATAGCAAGAAGCTGTCCACCTGCTTCGTGAAAGCTATCTTCGTTCCGACAATATTTCTTGATATGTTTCCACATTCCACCCATTGCCCGCCTGGAAACAATTTGTTTTAACTCTGTGCCCTACTACACAACACTCAATCATACCCTCCTAATTTCCAGGGGCTAATCTCTTATATTTTCTAATCTCCACTAACCACGCAACTTACATTATAAGTATACTTAAATTGTATTTTTAACAAATTTCTCCACATTAGATGAATACGGATATAGAAATATAACAATATACTAAAACATATATGCCGCATGTATGAAAGTAAAATGAAAGATTTACAAAACAGGAAAAATAAACATAAAACCTTCACAATACAAACCCCCATTAAAATGCCTGATGGGAAGTAGACCCATAACGGCACAGAAATAAAAAAAATCTTGAAAGAACACGGTACAACACGTATATTTAACAATTCAATGAACACCACCAAAGTAAAAGACCCATGCAGTTTTTATTGAACTCTGTCCACCCCGAGTCATGCATAGAATATTAATACAAATCCTACCGGTATCGTTAAAAAAAAAAAAAGACATGTTGCCTACGGTGTTCGTTAGTGACAAACTCCAGTCCTCAAAACGGATGCAATTCAGAATATATGATTGTAAATGATATTGAGATATCGAGAAGCTTGGATAAACACGCTTTTGCATTTGTGAATAAATAGTTTAATAAACCCACAAGTTGATAAATGACACACTTGTGTGCAACATTTGGGTATCCTTATTCTGGAAACGTTTCGCCAGATAGTGGCTTCTTCAGTCCAATGCAGAGAAAGGTGGAAGATGAGGAGGAGTTTGAGGTAATCAGTCCCTCAGACTTAGGTCGTTGCATTCAGTTCACAAAAGACGCTGTTAGAATGACGAGTCTAAAACGACGTAACAAACATCCTCAGAAAGTTAAGGTAGGTTTATCAGAACCTTCAAATCACAAAAAAATACTCAGATGATATCTAAGAAAACACTATACTTACATCTTTCGCAGTACGGAGAAGAGATTTATCTCATAAGCTATACATGGAAAATATATGAGCATAACCACCTAATCTGCACGACGATATAACGATTTACAAGACTGATGGAGTGTGAGCAAACATCTATGAAGGGATTCAGGGAAACCGGTTAGTCGGACTTGAGTCCTGGAGGTGGAAAGTACAGTGCCTGCGCTCTGAAGGAGGGGTGTTGATATGTTGCAGTTTTTAATTGTAATGTAGGCGCGCCTCTGGCCAAGACAGTGTGGAGTGAATGATGATGAAAGTGTTTCTTCTTTTTTGGGTCACCCCGCCTCGGTGGGAAACGGGCCGATGTGTTAATAAAAAATAATAAAAAGATTGAGATAAGGAACTGTAGAATAAAAATGTTAAAATGAAGGGATACCATAGAGAATAACGTCAACATATGTTGTGCAAAACTCTTCAACGTTTCACCAACAGCTGTAATACTGGTGTCAAAGCTAGAAGTCTCCAAAAGGAAACCAGACAAGTTCCTGCATGTGGCAGCGCATCAGAGGGAGGTGGACAGCAAGAGCCTGGTTATTGAGGTGGTCACCGGGGAAGAGTGGCGTCAGTCCTGGCTGATGAGTAGAGAAACCCAAAAAGCCAGTCATAGGTAGGTCACAGGTATGGGTGCCTATGAAGCAATGTTGGACCCCATTTTGTTACCTCGATCTGGACGTGCCAAGAGACGCATGGTAGGTTGGACAGATGGACGGTCGGGTGAACGAACAGTTAAACACGGACACCCCCCCCACACACACCTAGTAGCGACCAGCGAAGAGGCGGGGCCAGGAGCTATGACTTGACCCCTGCAACTACAACAAGGTTGATGATGTAAGCAAGTAGATGCTTAACGTAAATGATCAACACCAACGTAGTTTTTGAGGGACTTAATAAAAAAAAAAGAACGCATGGAAAAATAAATATATTACTGTAACCCACTGTCTTGTTTTTGTTACAGTGATCATTATTTACAGGAATGGTCCCCACATAAAGTATATCTTTTTGTGTTTTTAAAAAGAACACTGTATTCCAATCAGTGTTATACACTAAGAACTACAAGTCAACATTCAGCGTTATACACTGTAGGAGATGCAGGTCAACATTCAGTGTAATACAAAGTAAGATATACAGGTCAACAAATAGTTGAAATTACCAACTAATTTTCCTTCAGAGATTCACGGACGGGCCCTGGCTGTAAATCTCTGATCACAGGCCCGGATCATAGGGTGATAACAGGCCCTGATAACCCCTCCCCCTGTGGGAGTGTAAGTTAGGTAAGGTTTGTCAGGAAACAGGACAAGTGTTTTCCACCACATATGGTGAAGTGACTCCATTACATATTCCACTGCTATTATTATTACTACAGATGTTTCTACCACCACACATCTGTTGGTGCTACTGATGGCGATGCATCTGTCGCTCTCACTGCTGTTACAACCATTGTTGCTAATGCTGTTGCAGTTACTGCTGTTACTACCACTATTGTTGGTTACTGCTGTTACTACCACTATTGTTGGTTACTGCTGTTACTACCACTATTGTTGGTTACTGCTGTTACTACCACTATTGTTGGTTACTGCTGTTACTACCACTATTGTTGGTTACTGCTGTTACTACCACTATTGTTGGTTACTACTGTTACTACCACTGTTGCTGCTGCTGTTGCAGTTACTGCTGTTACTTCCACTGTTGCTGCTGCTGTTGCAGTTAATGCTGTTACTACCACTGTTGCTGCTGCAGTTAATGCTGTTACTACCACTGTTGTTGCAGTTACTACCGCTGTTATCACTGCTGTTACTACCACTGCTGTTGCAGTTAACTGCTGTTACTACCACTATTGCAGCTGCTACTATTGATGTTATTGCTGTTACTAGTACTGCTGCTGCTACTGTTGATAATGCAGTTAATGCCACTGTTGCTACTGCCTTCAATTTTAATTGGGGGGTATGGGGTTAACCCACCTTCATTTTTAATGGAGACGAGAATGTGTCAACCCCCTCTTCACTGCTAATGGTGAGGTGAATGGGTCAACCCACCTTCATTTTTAATGGAGACGAGAGTGAGTCAACCCCCTCTTCACTGCTAATGGTGAGGTGAATGGGTCAACCCACCTTCATTTCACTACAGTAAATATAATTTATTTTCTATAATCATTTAATCATACCATTAGCTTAACCTACTTCGTTATTGTTACTTCTAAAATAACTGATATTTTCATATGTCGATGTAAGATTTTACATACCCTGATGATGGTCAGTGACCACAGAAATCTTAGATAATACAGCGACCTCAAAGAAAGTGTCTTTCGTGTAACCTCATACACGATGCACTAGTTTTATCCCACGTGTGGTGTGAGGATGGCTTGTTTACACTAATATCGGGGCGGACACTGAATCCACTGCTGGAGTACAGCACCAGGGACGTGCTGCCTGTTGTGGAAAAAAAAAGACACTTATGTACAGTTCAAGACATTTATTAGAGGAAACGTTTCGCCAAGCATGGTTCTTCAGGAGTGAAGAAGACATTCGTGACAAAACGTTTCCTTTAATAAATGTCCTGAACGGTACGGAAGTGTCTTTTTCCACATCTTGTCGGGTATCACCAGACCTTTCCTCACACGCTGCCTGAAGCGGAAGGCCCCAGTCAGCGCCAGTGGAAGGCCTCAGTCAGATGACCAAAAGCTCCAGCTGCGGGTCATCCTATGCCCAAGACCCACGTCAGGAAACACTTGTCCTGTTTCCTGACACACCTTACCTAACCTAAAATAACCCACTTCCCTCACTCTATCCACCCACCTACGGGCACACACGACGAAGGCATGAGGAAGGGTAATTAAAGAAAGCTTTGTTTTATTAAGGAAACTTAGAGAGAGCCGCAGTGTGCTGCTACACTTGTGTGTAACTGAGAACTTGCTTCCACAAAACCTGCTGTTATTATTACGTAAAAGTTAAACATTTTTTGAGAGGATAGCTTATCTTAGAGGCAGGGCGGTGAATGGGAAAGTTAGAGAAGAGGTAAGGCGTAAGAAGGGAGGAAGAGGACGATGGGAAGCAGAAAATTTGGATTGACAGGAATATGGTAGGAACGAGAGGAAGAAAAGGGGGACGGGAAGTGAGGGAAAGGGCGACATGAAATAGGAGGATAGAGATGATGACAGGGAAGAGAGAGAGAGAGGAGAAGAGAAGAGAGGGAACATGAAGTGGAATGGAACAGAAGGTGAAGGTCTCACTATATTAACGTGGAAGGGTCAGACTCAGCTCCATAGTGTGAAGAAGGTACATGTGTGAATGTGAAGAGGACATGAAGAGTACACGGTGCACCAATGTGAAGAAGGTACACGGTGCACAATGTGAAAAAGGTACACGGTGACCAATGGAAGAAGTCACGGTGCACCAATGTGAAGAAGGTACAGTGCACCAATGTGAAGAAGGTACACGGTGCACCAATGTGAAGAAGGTACACGGTGCACCAGTGAAGAAGGTACACGGTGCACCAATGAAGAGGTACGGTGCACCAATGTGAAGAAGGTCACAGGTGCACCAGTGGAAGTAGGTGAAGTGAAAGGTACACGGTGCACCAATGTGAAGAAGGTACACGGTGCACCAATGTGAAGAAGGTACACGGTGCACCAATGTGAAGAAGGTACACGGTGCACCAATGTGAAGAAGGTACACGGTGCACCAATGTGAAGAAGGTACACGGTGCACCAATGTGAAGAAGGTACACGGTGCACCAATGTGAAGAAGGTACATGGTGCACCAATGTGAAGAAGGTACATGGTGCACCAATGTGAAGAAGGTACATGGTGCACCAATGTGAAGAAGGTACACGGTGCACCAATGTGAAGAAGGTACATGGTGCACCAATGTGAAGAGTAAGGCCATACATGGTGCACCAATGTGAAGAAGGTACATGGTGCACCAATGTGAAGAAGGTACACGGTGCACCAATGTGAAGAAGGTACACGGTGCACCAATGTGAAGAAGGTACACGGTGCACCAATGTGAAGAAGGTACATGGTGCACCAATGTGAAGAAGGTACATGGTGCACCAATGTGAAGGAAGGTACAGGGTACATGGTGCACCAATGTGAAGAAGGGTGGTGGAACATACAAGGTGCACTAACAAGAGGGAGGGGGGGACGAACGATAAATGGTGCATCAACGGAGGGAAGGGCAATGTACAAGTAGTAACGGAGGTGAATGTAGTGTACACGGGGCAGTAACGGAAGCAGGTACAGAGTACACGAGACAGCAACAGGGAAGGTGGGGAGGGAGGAGGGTACACGAGGTAGTGACAGAGGGTGGAGGGTACAAGAGGCAACAACAGGGAAGGGAGGGTACAAGAGGCAACAACAGGGTAGAAGGGAGGGTACAAGAGGCAACAACAGGGTAGAAGGGAGGGTACAAGAGGCAACAACAGGGTAGAAGGGAGGGTACAAGAGGCAACAACAGGGTGGAAGGGAGGGTACACAGAGCAACAACAGGGAAGGGAGGGTACATAGGGCAACAACAGTAAGGGTACATAGGGCAACAACAGGGAAGGGAGGATACATAGGGCAACAGGGTAGAAGGGAGGGTAAATAGGGCAACAGGGTAGAAGGGAGGGTAAATAGGGCAACATGGTAGAAGGGAGTGCACATAGGGCAAAAATACGGTAGAAGGGACGGTACACAGGGCCATAACAGAGAAGGGAGGGCACAAAGAACAACAGGGTAGAAGGGAGGGCACAAAGAACAACAGGGTAGAAGGGAGGGCACAAAGAACAACAGGGTAGAAGGGAGGGCACAAAGAACAACAGGGTAGAAGGGAGGGTACAAAGAACAACAGGGTAGAAGGGAGGGTACAAAGAACAACAGGGTAGAAGGGAGGGTACAAAGGACAACAACAGAGAAGGGAGGGTACAAAGAACAGGACAGAGGAGGGCACACAGGACAACAACAGAGAAGGGAGGGTACAAAGAACAACAGGACAGAGAGGAGAGTACACAGGATAATCAACCTGGGAAGTAGGTAGAGAGAGGAGGGGAAGTAACTGAAGATACATGGGGCAGTATCCAGTACCAGTACATCCTGGTATACGGCAACTCATCCATTAATCAAGCGAGTGCATAAATATCACGTAAAACGTTCAATAACTCACATAGTGGGTGCGGTAACTCGCAGAGGGACCTGCTCTAGCAACTAAGGTGAAGTGGACCCACCAACTTCAAGGTCTGGTAGGAAAAACTTACCGAGGTGGAGAGCGGGCAGTGCGAGGCGTGAGGATGTACTGCCTCGTGTCTACCTGCTGGTGGCTACCAGTGTCATCGCCCCCGCACCCTGACCCAGGCATAGTAGCTGACACCACTATACACATATCGAAGTTTTGTATATTTCTGGTGTTTGACAAAGCCACTTATAGGTGAAACGTAATAAAAGGTCTCTTTCATTACAAATCTCTCTTTTTTAAATCATTAGTCTGCTCATAGCCATATTCCAACCAAATTAATTCTAGGGCCATTTGAGATTTGTTGATAATTCCCCTTGCATTTGAAGGATGTTAAGAGTCTTGGACCTTCCATGATTCGTTAAGTCAGTCCCAATGCATTTTTTAGCACCTTTGCGCTTCGTTGAGTGTGTTTTGCACAGTGTGACGATTTGGAAACAGTCCCTCCAGTATTTTGTAGTGTAAATTACATTGTATCTTTTGATACTTGCACTCCAGTGAATGCCGATTTCCGGGACTTTAGATTTTGCCAATATTTAAGTTTTTTTAATTATTTGATGTAGCAAGTGAGTGCCCCATATGGTACACTCCACAGATCTGCAACTCCACCTGTTTTAAACGGATGTCAGTATGCAGCACAATTCCAGTATAGAGAACAAGGGCCAAAGATAGCATCAAAGAGAAAAATAATCAAGGTAAAAACTAACGAAAATAAAAGACAAGTGTATATGATGCGCGTCCATTTGTGTATCTTTCTGTGTATACACAATGACATGTTTGTATCTCTCGGTGAGTGTATGTCAGTGTACATGTATGGAAGGTGTATCTGTCAGTGTGCATACACCCAAATTCATATCTCAAAATAGATACACTGGGTATTTAACTGTAGGAATAAAATATCTTTATTCTATTATCTAGCTCAGTGGATGGCAGCATTAATGAGCCTCTTATAATCCATAGGTTTTAGACCTAACTCTGCCTATCCTTATAAAATACAACCAAACAAGTCTCTGCGTCCAAGGGTAAAGGATGGACACAGAGTTCAGTGTAACTCGTTCATCATGACCTCAACACCTGTGTAATCGCCCACCTCAACACCTGTGTCGCTTCTCCATCACACACTGTCTCTCCCTAACACTTTACTCAGAGCTAGAGCACACAAATTCAGCGACGTGAAAGGATACACGTCGCAACGTTGTTGTTGTTTAGTGATTAATCACACTATATGGGCTGCAACATCTCACAACAAAAAACTAGATGTATATTGGTCTGCGCGATCCGAGATATGTATCCCTGTGTTGCATAACCTCATCTCCCTATATCTCAGTGCACGCGATTATAGTGAAGAGTGCGGCCTAAGTTGGTAATGTAGCTAAAGAATAGCTCTGTAGATTTGAAAGGATGTGGAAGAGGCATTCACAAGTCATCACATGGAAACTTGTATCAAAATTTCTTCAATAAAAATGGTAAATATATGGACCAAATCTAATTCAAAATTTTCAGAGGGATTAAAAAGACCAGTATTCTAAAGAGCACACTCACATTAAGCTTGTAGCCACTCAGATGTTGCATGAGGGTTGAAGATAATCAGATGTGATACTCAGAAACTATCGCATGAAAAGCAGTATTCAAATTTCTTCGACAGGGACAAGCTGGGATCTACACATGCCAAAATCATTCCAAACTTTTCTCAAAGTATGAGTGACGAGCTTTTAAGAAAATAAGTATAGTATGTTTTATGTAAATTTAGTTTATATGCTCAATAATTCACATGGAGACAAACTCCGAAGATTAGTGTACATAATATACAAGTTTTTAAGAATGGTCTTGAGTGGACTTTAATATTATAGGAACATAAAAGGGCATTATTTGCATTACGTACAAGTATATTATGTACATTATGATAATATAATAATTCAAATTATGAGAAGCTTGAAATTTGATGTGCTCGTGGAAAAAAAAACTACCACAATGAAAATTGGAAATAAAACCCGAGCGCTCTCATGTGCTTACATATCTTCAGAGAAAGGTATGTGTAAGCACATGAAAGCGCTCAGGGTTCATTTCCTATTTTCGCTGTAGTAATTTTTTTCACATTTGCAATCACGCATTTCATTGTCATTTCTTCCTTAATGTACTTGTGTATTATAAGGACACTGGTCACTCCGAGATGAGATAAAAAAAAAAAAAAAAAAAAAAAAAGTGCCTCTTCTGATTCACTTCAAACCTTCAACGCTAAAATCCAACCGCATTAGAAACTTATGCCGCACTCTGCAGTTTCTAACGGGTGCACTGAGGCACAGGGGACTGAGGTTATGCAACACAGGGATACCTTTCTTGGCTCGTGCAATGACTAATACATCCAGCTAATTTGTGGGTTAGTTGTGAATTAGCGGGTATCGTAATTGCTTCACTGCAAGACCAAAGACCATGGCAATACATCATACTGGCGCTTGATATTGTCTCACCAGCGTTTATACGGTCAAGACCTATGACAAGACCTGCGGGAAGTTGCCTGGGTAGGTTTCCCACCTGTGTGAAGCCTTCCAACACACTGATGGTTGAGGTGCCAGCACATGAGTCAAGGGATAGTGGGTGGACACGTGTAAAGGACAGATTAGTGGGTGGACACGTGTAAAGGACAGATTAGTGGGTGGACACGTGTAAAGGACAGATTAGTGGGTGGACACGTGTAAAGGACAGATTAGTGGGTGGTTGACAAGGGGCTTAAGGAAACACCCAGAATGCAAGAAGAGTGTATGAAGGAAGTTGTTGAATTTAACTTGGTAGATCACTCGGCAGTTTTGGCTATAAAAAAAATGAAACACCACTAAGAAATCCAAGGTAAAACACAGTGATTGCAGTAAAAACTACAAGTACAAATAAAACAGAACACCATGTTAAAATAACCACCATCAGTTAAAAGCTCCCTTAAAAATTCCCCGAAGACCCTACAGGCACCCCCTGAAATTGTAAAAACCACGATGTAAGCGAAAAGGACGAAGCCGTGGGTAGTTAAAATGTTCTCTACAGTCATCTGCACGCCAAAGTCACATATAGGGCAGGTGGTGGGCGAGGTGTGTGGCCGACCCTCAATCTGGAGGAAGTTCTTTCAAAGTGACGATTCCTACTGAAGGAGGGCCAAACACCCATGTCCTGCTAAACTTTGCATAACTTGTTGCTTGTCTGCAGAGCCCACAGTGCCCAAAGGACAACTGTAGTGTACAAGGGAGTCACTAAATACACTAAGTTTAACGTACAAGGGAGTCCACTAAATACACGATTAATTTAACGTACAAGGGAGTACAATGAATGCACGACTATTACGTGGGTAATAGCAAAACTGGTACTGCTGACACAAAACCTTTTAAGCTGTCATAGATGCTGAAGCAACAGTGGAATGACTGAATTCTTCATCTTACTGAATGAAGTCTGTCAGGCTCAGACTGGCAGATTTTACTGCGACAGGTATGCACTCCATGTGTGATAAGATATTACATAAAACATAGCTAGCTTTTGTTCCCACAATGTAACTCTTATATAATAGGGTAGCAACACACTGCGGATATTCGCACCATATAACCTGTACAATAAGGTGACAGCATTTTACATCTGCCTATCGCTCAAGATATTTTACAGACAAAATAAGAAAATCGAGGAAATCAAGACTAATCCTGTAAGTAAACATACCACAATAAAGGCAGTATTGGACAGTGCCACTCATCCTATAAAACATATCACAATAAAGGCAGTATTGGACAGTGCCACTCATCCTATAAAACATATCACAATAAAGGCAGTATTGGACAGTGCCACTCATCCTATAAAACATATCACAATAAAGGCAGTATTGGACAGCGCCACTCATCCTATAAGTAAACATACCAACACTAAATCCTGCACACTTTTTGAGGGTAAAATCGTGAAGGAATGCAGGAGGCTAACTAGTGATCAGAAGACAGCAATCACACACAATGGAAAGTATTGGAGCCGGAAATTTAACCTTTCTTGCCAGACTGTGACTGGTACAAACTGACAACATGCCACATTTTCCACCCAACACCCCCTCGTCACCTGTCACTACCTACCTCCCCCGTCACTTCCTGTCATCTGCCACTATCTGCCTCTCCCGCTACCTTCTGTAATTCCCGTCACTTCCTATCACCCACACGGGTTTAGCGCATGACAAACTAGACTTATTTCAGTCGCCGCGCGATCCTAGGATGATAACTCTGTATTCCATAATACCAGTCCCTGTATTTCAATGCACGCAATTGGAATAGTGCAAAGTGCGGCCTAAGTTTCCTAATGCAGTTAAATATTAGCTTTGAAAATTTGAAGGGGGTCAGAAGAGGCATTCACAAATCAACATACAGAAACTAATATCCAATTTCTTCAATAAAAATCTTAAATTAGGACATCCACAGACAAAATCTAATTCAAATCTTTCAGAGGAACCAAAGAGATCAATATCCTAAAATACACAAGCACATTAAGCTTGAAGCGACTCCTCAAAAAACAAACTGGAACCTACAGAGGCCACGTTTTATGTAAGATTAATGTATATAACATAAAAAAAATTAATAATGGTTTTGCGGGCATGATAATATATTCGTGGAAGGTGCTTAAAGAATGCAGCAGACATGACTCCTCCGCATAAGAAAGACAATGCAATACAATCGGCCCGTCATGGACCGCCACTGATACCTTCTGCCTTGCCTCAGAATTTTCCCCCCTATCTGTTTCTGTCTTGCAACATTGCATAGCACCTGACGACGCGCGAGTGCGAAAGATCTAGAGCTAGAGATTTCCATCCCCATGTGGCTTGTTCTGCATAAAGGAGGGAGTAGAGCGTTAGCCAAAAATTACAGACCACATCATAAAAGTCTTCGAAAAAGTGACGAGACATCAAATTACGAGCCAAACCTATACGGTGTTAGAACTTGAAGATCATCCTTGTCACAATTACTAAACCACTATCACAGCATTGCAGAGGCGTTGGAAGAAAACCAAAATGCATACGTGATATACACAGATTTTGCAAAGGCGTTTGACTAACGTGATTACGGGGCGATTGCACACAGCCAGGGAAATAGTACCAATGGTGACACTTTTCAAATCACTTGTGCTCTCTCGTTTAGAGTATTGTTTAGTGTTGACGACCCCGTTCATGTTAGGAGAGATATCGAAGCTAGAATAGACACAGAAATCATTTACGGCCCGCACAAGGCCAATATTTAAATGACTGGAAACACCTTAAAGTTCTAAATTTGTACTCACAAGAGCGGAGAGAGAGAGACATGATAATATATACCTGTAAAGTACTTGAGGATCTGGTTCTAAACCTGCACACTGCCATAACATACTGGAGTGAGAGACATGGTTGGAAGTATAAAAACAAACCCAGTGAAAAGCAGGGGCACCGTGGGTACAATAAGATAACACTATAAACATCTGTGGACCCAGACTATTCAGCATCTTACTAGAAGATATTAGAAACATTGCTGTAATAATTGTAGAAGTCTTCAAAATGAAACTGGACAAATATCTTCCCCATGTGCCAGATCAACCAGGCTGTGATGGATATGTGGGTCAGCGGGACACCAGCAGCAACAGCCTGGGTTGACCAAGCAAGCAGCAGACGAGTCTGACCCAAGGCCGGGCTCTGGGAGTAGAAAAACTCTCGGAACTCTCCAAAGGTATATCAAAGGTCACCAGTTCGGCCCTAACATTGTTCTTCCATGCTCGAAATTGTTTTCAAGGGAACGTTTAGTGTCAGTGCTCTGTCTTACATTATTACATACACGGGGAAGTGATAGTCCCATTGGGGTCATACAGCGCCTGGGAAACGGGAGGTAAACCAGGTCTGATGCTAGCTCCAATTTCTTGAATTAAAAGTTCTTCATCGTCAGGTTTTAAATGGTATGGTAACAAAAGTTGTGTAGAGAGACCTGTGTACAGTTCAGAATATCTGTCATAAAATAATGATTGAAGAAGCCACTAGCGGCGAAATTGTTTCTTTAATATCCTGAACTGTACACAGGTGTCCTTTCCCTTCACCAGTCATCTTTGGTCGTGGTTCAGGTGAAGGTCATCTTGCGTGTACTCACCTATTTTTGGTTGCAGGGGTTGAATCACAGCTCCTGACCCCGCCCTGTGTTGAGGATAACACACTTATAGGTTTACCTGAAAGCTAACTAAAGGTAAGAATACTGTCCCCATAGTTGATCAACTATGCTGTTGCTACTTGCAACCTGGGAAACCCTCTGAGGACTGTCGAAGAGGTGTTGAGAGAGACGTGGAGTGTTGTGAGAGACGTGGAGTGTTGTGAGGAAGTGAAAGATTGTGGAGGAAGTGGTGTTACTGAGCGTGGAGTGTATTGTAGTGGATGTGGAGTATTGCGGGGGATGTGGAGTGTTGCGGGGGATGTAGAGTATTGTGGGGATGTAGAGTATTATAGGGGATGCGGAGTGTTGTGAGGGTTGTAGAGTGTTGCGGAAGATGCGGGATGTGTTGGAGTGTTGAGTGTGTTGGGGCGTACGTGGAGGTGTGGAGTGAAAGGGCAGGAGTGAGGCCTGTCTGGAAGCCTCCCCTGCCTGTGGAAGCCTTCTCTCCCTCTAACATGCTCACCACTGGAGCAACCTTAACCTGTCCGGCCAAACCCTTGACCTCTACAGCCACACCTACCCCCTTCCCACCCCATCCCCTCCTACCATGATGCCTCTCCTGCCATGTTGCCTCTCCTGCCATGTTGCCTCTATTCCATACCTCACTCTGCCATCACTGAGTCTACCTACCCCATCATCTCCACCATAATGGCTAACATTGCTGAGCACAGCAGTACTCTACCATACTACCTACAGACTCCTGCTACCCTCCCATGACTTCTCTTACCCTTCTTCCTCCTCCTCTTCCTCTTGCACCGTCTCCACATAACAAAAGTACACAACCCTGGTCACGTCCATCCCCTCCTCCTGTCTATTAAAACAATTCCCAATAAACAGCACAGTCTTCAGTAGAAAGTCACAAACAGGAGAAAGTACATCGTCTTCAAGAAGGAAGCCATAAACAGAAGTAACAATACATCTTCAAGTAACTATCACTGCATAAGTTAAGCTACGTGCACACACTATAATGCTAAGAACAGTCTACTTACCTCTTTGGCTACCCTCCATCCCTCGCTAATCCAACCCACCCTACCCTAATTTAATCTACCCAAACCTATAGTAGCTTAACCTACCCAACCCTAACCTAACCAACTGAAATCGATGTAATTTTTGTATTGCTAAGATCAGTTTCCTCAAAAGAGAAAGACTACTCGAAATACGTAATAACCACGAAGCTTTAACAACCCAGAATAAAGCATAAAAGCCAGTGTGGCTAATTTAATTAAAGATGGGGTCCATATGTCCTTCCGAAGATATGACCCAAAACATTTGACTGACTCTTAGGAATTTATTTATTAGATGGGTAGGTGCACCACTGAGTTGAAGGGCATCTCACTGGGGCAGCCGAAAATGTAGCCTCACAGGGGATAGCCGTACAAGTGTTAGCCGTACAAGTGTTAGCCGTACAAGTGTTAGCCGTACAAGTGTTAGCCGTACAAGTGTTAGCCGTACAAGTGTTAGCCGTACAGGGATAGTCAATAAAAGTAGCCCCACAGAAAAATAGACTTGAGCTAGAGATCGCCACAGTCATGCTGGCGTGGGATTCATCTGTAAAAACCTGCATTTGTGGTCACAGTCTATGGTAACCACAGCTCACCACAAACCCACACTTCGGAGAGGAAACCTCAGTCGACGTTTCGCTCCGTCCTGAGCCCCACTATCAAGTAGCGAAGAACATCATCTGAAGTTTCCTCTCTAGACCGTGGTTTAGCTGCGATTATTCCAGCCCAGTGTTACCTAGAAGCAGATAGTTACATAGGAATTAGTCGACCACTGTGCACCTCCTCCTGGGGTAGAACTTAATGAGGGGAATAACGTCTTTGTTTAACTTCTCACATCATAAAAATCTTTGAAAGAGTGATGAGACGGCAGATTACAAACTTCATGGACCAGAACAACCAACATAACCCGAACCAGCATGGCTTTAGAGGGGGACGATCATGCCTGTCACAGCTGCTGAACCATTATGACAGAATTACGGAGGCGTTGGAAGACGACCAAAACGCAGATGTGATTTACACAAATTTTGCAAAGGCGTTTGACAAATGCGATCATGGAGTGATAGCGCACAAAATGAGGGCCATAGACAGATGGATTTACTGCGACAGGTATGCACTCCATGTGTGATAAGATATTACATAAAACATAGCTAGCTTTTGTTCCCACAATGTAACTCGTATATAATAGGGTAGCAACACACTGCGGATATTCGCACCATATAACCTGTACAATAAGGTGACAGCATTTTACATCTGCCTATCGCTCAAGACATTTTACAGAGGGTCACCACATAGAACGAAAGGAACACGTAAAGGACTTGGGAATAATTATGTCTGCTGATCTGTCTTTTAAATACCATAACAAGACAAAGATCACAACAGCCAGGAAGATGACGGGGTGGGTATTGAGAACTTTCAAAACAAGGGAAATAATGCCGATGGTGACACTCTTCAAATCGCTAGTGCTTAGAATACTTAGAATACTGCTCAGTGCTGACGGCCCCGTTCAGGGCAGGATAAATATCAGAGCTGGAACAAATTCAGAGATCGTTTACGGCTCACATTGAGCCATTGAAACATCTAAATTATTGGGAACGCCTTCAAGTCTTGAACATGTACTCATTGGAGCGGAGGAGAGAGAGATACATGATAATATATACCTGGAAAGTACTTGAGGGCCTGGTCCCAAATCTGCACACTGCCATAACAACATACTGGAGTAAGAGATATGGGAGGAAGTGTAAAATAAACCCAGTGAGGAGCAGGGGTGCGGTGGGGACAATACGGGAGCACTGTATTAACATCCGGGGTCCCAGACTATTCAACATCTTACCAGAAGATATCCGAAACATGGCTGGAACCAGTGTAGAAGCCTTCAAGAGGAAACTGGACAAGTATCTTCACCAGGTGCCAGATCAACCAGGCTGTGATGGATATGTGGGGCAGCGGGCCTCCAGCAGCAACAGCCTGGTTGACCAGGCAAGCACCAGACGAGCCTGGCTCATGGCCGGGCTCAGAGTAGATAAACTCTCGAAACTCTTCAAAGGTACATCAAAGGTATAACCATCAGAGCCCCGTTTTTGAGAGCTAGATAAATATGATTTATACACACAGAATAAGCTATAATGTTTGGCTTTCTTAGATTATTAACCCTACGGGGTTTCTAATCCCAATAGACTTTTTCTTCTTTTTGTTTATTCTGTACGTACAATATTTTGAACTCAGTGTTGAGAAGGCAACCTACGGACAAGTTTTCACCTCAATATCTTTGGCTATTATTCTCTCATTACACAAACTTGACAAAGAAAGCAAGTCAAGACGAACACCTGACCACTAAGTTGAGGCCTAAAACAGGTTGTGGAGGGCCAGCACCTTTACATCCGGCACTGGATACCACCCTCACACCCTGTCACCTCAAATCCTCCCCCCAACCCTCACCCGCTTTCCAACCCACCCACAATCCTCACTAACTCTACAAGCTGCCATGGAGTAGGAGGAAGATCAGAAGGTGGTTTAGGAGGAGAATCAGGAGGTTAAAGACTGAATATTAACTTTCGAAGGTTATTAACCCAAGAAAGACACGCATATGGTTTATTTCTGCTAGAATCCTACTTACTAATAACAAAGAGTGCTGCAGAAGCCAGGTCAACCTCCTTATTTGAGGGACAAACTTATGCACATCTTGCGAGATGTTAAGTCTGGTGGGTGAGAATCTTTGCTCTCCTTAGCAGCATGTTGCTCTCATAATGGCCCCAGACGCACTACCCGCACCAAGCAGGTTTCATATGCATATTAACTAACCTTAACATGAAAGCGTTTTGCTGAGGTTTTTACAAGCATAGTTCATGGGGGTACCGTAGGCGGAGCAAGCTGTTGTGGCACTCGTAAATCACACTTGGTCCTTGGCACCAGTGACATACCTTGCATAAAATGAGAGGAAAGAGGGAGGCATAATGGGCTGAGCTGGGTATGGCAAGAGTGGAGCTCACTGGAATGTTGAACACGGGAGACCACAACTCCTCCCCCCTTCAACCCCCCTCTCTACTACCACCACCGCACCTCACTCCAATGAAACCCCCACCATTACCACCACGCGCCCTCCCTTGCAATCCCCACCACCACCACGCCCCCTTCCCTGTAACACTCCACTATTTCCCCCACCACCACAAGACCTCCTTCCTTGTAACTCCACCACTTCCCCACTACCACGCCCCCTTCCTTGTAACACTCCAATTCCCCACCACCACTACCATGCCCCCGTCCTTGTAACACTCCACCCCCTTCCTTCTAACACTCCACCACGCCCCCTTCCCTGTAACACTTCACCCACCACGCCTCTTCCCCTGTAAGACTTCATACTAACCCATACACCCCACCCCCAACAGGGCCACTACTTACTCCTGTATATCATACAACCTATACACCTGCACACCATTTACAAACTCATACCTCCCAAATTTAACAACACACCATAAACTGTAATGATGGACCTGATCATGGACCTGGTCATAACCCGGGCCGCGGGGGCGTTGACCCCCGGAACCCCCTCCAGGTAGACTCCAGGTAGGTAGACCCTAATTTAAAAAAAAAAGGCTAACCACAGCAGCGTTCTAGCATATAAACAATCCTTATTAGTTATAATAATACGTGTAAACAAAATTTAGCTTTATTCACAGTTAATTCAAATACTAAAAAGAAAAATATCTCCATTATTATTTAATAGAAATAATTTATAAAACTATGGCTGGCTGACCAGGCAAGCACCAGACGAGCCTGGCTCATGGCCGGGCTACGGGAGTAGACTCTCGAAACTCATCAAAGGTATGGCTAGAGAACAAAAAGGCACAATACCGTGGCTGGAACAATACACATAACCCGCACATGGGAGAGAGAAACTTACGATGATGTAAATGGTCCAAGTGGGAGCGAAACGTTGTGGTAAGCTATGTGCGGGTTATTTATGTATGGCTAGAGCGTCATATATATTTATAACTGTCGCAAGAAGGCTATAAATCGTGCACATTTGTTTTGAATCAATGGTTAATCTATTTTTTTTTTTGACAGCGAAAACAACCCTAACTCATAAGATTATATATAATTCGTAAAAACTTGACCACACGAGTGTTAAACAAAAGTTATACACTCTTAAAATAAGAAACAAGGAGACCAATTTTTGAGGGTGCATAACCTGACCAATTTTTGAGGGTGCATAACCTGACCAATTTTTGAGGGTGCATAACCTGACCAATTTTTGAGGGTGCATAACCTGACCAATTTTTGAGGGTGCATAACCTGACCAATTTTTGAGGGTGCATAACCTGACCAATTTTGAGGGTGCATAACCTGGAGTTATACACCCTCAAAATATGGAACAAGCAGACTAATTTAAAAGTGTTTCTGGAATAATAATATTCTGCGACGACTAAAAATGCACATACCTAATACTGATATGTTAAATATTATTTATATGAATTTTCTCCAACTGGAAAAGGAGGGTAAACAATGACAGTGTCAACACTGCCTTAAGACAAACAATACCATCCCTGAAGTGATTTTGTAAAATACTGAAGACAATACTCTCCAGCAACACCCACCCCCCAAAAAATAAAATGGAAGATGAGGAAGGAGAGAAGTGGATAACAAAGTCACATGAAACAGAGCCAGTCTTTATTACAAGGTTTCGCTCAAGCTGAACTTTCCTTGAGAAAGCTCTCCCTGGGCGACCCCTCAAGGGAGGTAGGTGCCTTGATTTCTCCTCCCCTTACTTTGATGAACCCATTTCCCAGGCGCTATATGACTCCTACGGATCTGGTGCTTTCCCCGATTAAAATAAAAAAAAATCTATTAGAACAAAACGTTATAATAAAAGGCATAAATTTTTTTATGCAGAGACTGAAGAAAAACTCAACACTTGGGCAAACAAATATAAAAGTTGAGGTGAAGTTATTACCAGGATTAACAAGACAATTTTTACACAGCGGACGATTAACTCTAAGGTATTAACAAACCAAATTTAAAGTAATTAATGTAAAACCATTTTTGATATAATCTACTTTATTATTACATTATGCTGCTTCCGGGGGTCATCACGCCTGTGACCCGGTCCCAAACCAGGCTTCCTGTTCGATTAGGCTGTTGGTGCTGGCCGCAAGCAATACATCGCTTGCAAAACACCCAGCTGGTCAGAACTCATTTGAGAAATTTATCAAGCTCCCTGTTGAAGACAGCCATTTGTTGTTAATTCCCCTTATGCACGAAGGTAAGGCGTTGAAAATTCGGGACTTCTTTTATCGAATTCTCTCTTAGTGTACTCATCATGCCCCTGCTTTTAATTGGAGGTATTCTGCACTGTCTCCATGTTTCTCTCTTTCATAAGTAGTGATTTCGATGTGTAGTTTGGGGACCAGTCCCTTCAGGCTTTTCCAGGTGTAAACTATGATGTTTCTGTCTCTCCTATGTTACAAGGAATACAGCTCAACAGGCTTCAGGTGTTCCCCGTAGTTCAGATGTTTGAGTGTATACGGGCAGTGAAAGTTCTCTGGACGCTTTCCAGATCAGCAGTCTTGCGTGCCTTGAAGGGGGGCCGTTAGTATACAACAGTATTCCATCCTGGAGAAAAGTGACAAGAAGAGTATCATCACTGACTCAGCATATGTTGGTTTGAACGTTCTAGTTAACCAGCCTAATATTTTCATCTCAGTAACTTTGAATGAGATCCTCTGACATCACTCCTAAGTCTGAAACATGGAACTTTCGCTCTACTGAATAATTCGAGTTTGACTTCCGTAATTTTTTCGCAATACCTGCCACCTTCGTAAAGTCGATCTGTAGACTTACGAGTGGTTCGCTGACCAGAGTCGTATTATGACTTCGGTATATCACTCATATCTTTACTGTCATCAGTGTATGTTCGGGCACTATGCTAGATTTGGTTTTCGTCCTGGATTTTGCGTTTAAGCATCATTTGGAATTTCTCCATGTTCATTAGACAAGTCAGATATATACAGACACTCAAAAATCCGGGAAAGCAATTAATGTACAACTGTTATGGATACCCATCGTGTGGGTGGTAGTTACAACATACCCATCGTGTAGGTGGTAGTCACAATATACCCATTGTGTAGGTGGTAGTCACAATATACCCATCGTGTAGGTGGTAGTCACACCGTACCCAACAAGTAGGTGGTAGTCAAAAGGTTACAGAAGTATATAATAGTTACAAAGACAAAAATAAAAACTAGTGAAATCTGCACATATTTTCTAGCAAGCATGAGGTCATTCACTCTCATCTGACAGTGTCCAGCATCCTGTAGCAAGGACTGCCTCTACTGAATGTGCTACAGTTATTATAATCATGGGGAAGCAGCGATTATGAAGCAACTCTGAAATGGAGTGTAATCAGTGATGAAGGTTAGGTTAGCGTTCAACACGTAAGGATTTAGTGGCCATATGTTGAACGCCATATGTGTGAAGAGTAACTCTTGTCCGTGACTTTTTTTTCTTCCACTCTTACTTCTCTGCACTTCGAACATGTAGCTCAGTTCTTATGTTACGTGTCAGTGTCTCTAACCTACTCAGCATCCTGTCCCATCGATCGAACTTCTACACTCACTACTGCCAACTTCACACTTCACTTCTGCTCACACTCTCTTCTCACTCTCGTTCACATCACACCTCTCTCTCACTTTACACTTCTCACACTATGTCTAACATCTCTCTTCACATTTCAACTCTCTCTCACACTACTCTCACACTCTCTCACACTCTCTCCCTACACTTCTCTCACACTCTCTCACACTTTCACCTCTCTCACACTTCTCTCCCTCTCCCCTTCTCACACTTCTCTCACACTCTCTCCCACACTTCTCCACACTCCCCTCTCTACACTCTCTCACATTCACACTTTCTCTCACACTTCTCACACTCTCTTCACACATCTCTCACACTCTCTCACCACTCTCCTTCTCACACTCTCTTCTCACACTCTCTCTCACACTCTCTCTCTCCACCTCTCTCACTCTCTCACCTCTCCTCTCACACTTCTCTCACACCTCTCTCTCACTCTCACACTCTCTCCCTCTCACCTACCTCTCTCTCACACTCTCCTCTCTCTCACACTCTCTCTCACACTTTCTCATCCTCCCTCTCTCCACTCTCTCTCTCCCCACACTCTCTCTCACACTCTCTCTCACACTCTCTCTCACACTCTCTCACACTCTCTCTCACATCTCTCTCACACTCTCTCTCACACTCTCCACCTCTCTCTCACACTCTCTCTCACACTCTCTCTCACACTTCTCACACTCTCTCTCACACTCCTCTCCACACTCTCTCTCACACTCTCTCTCACATTTCTCATCTCTCACACTCTCTCACACTCTCTCACCTCTCTCTCCACTCTCTCTCACACTTCTCTCCACACTCTCTCTCACCTCTCTCTCACCTCTCTCTCACACTCTCCTCCACCTCTCTCACACTCTCTCTCACACTCTCCTCTCTCACACTCTCTCTCACTCTCTCTCTCTCACATCTCTCTCTCACACTCTCTCTCACACTCTCTCTCACACTCTCTCTCACACTCTCTCACACTCTCTCTCACTCACTCTCTCTCACACTCTCTCACACTCACACTCTCTCTCATCCACTCTCTCCACATCTCTCACCTCTCTCACACTCTCTCACTCTCTCTCACACTCTCTCCACTCTCACACACTCTCTCACACACTCTCTCACACACTCTCTCACACACTCTCTCACACTCTCTCACACTCTCTCACACTCTCTCACACACTCTCTCCACACTCTCTCACACACTCTTCCACACTTCTCACACTCTCTCACACACTCTCTCACACTCTCTCCACACTCTCTCACACACTCTCTCACACACTCTCTCACACACTCTCTCACACACTCTCTCACACACTCTCTCACACACTCTCTCACACACTCTCTCACACACTCTCACACACACTCTCACACACACTCTCACACACACTCTCACACACTCTCACACACTCTCACACACTCTCTCACACTCTCTCACACACACACAAAGCTACAACCCTAAGTATAAAAATATTCATAAACTTTTCATTATTATTATTATTACTAAATAATAGGTAAGCGCTAAACGCATGGGAGCCATACAGCATCTGAGAATGAGGAATGGGAGGCAACCAATTTTGATCAATGGAAATGGAGGGTGGCTCCAATTCAGTGAATTGCCTCTCTTAGACTAATACAGCCACAAAAGGTAACAATATCCTGCATCAGGTATAAAATGAATACATTAAGCGTAAAACAAAATCCTCTGTTGAGTTTTTCACTGTGGCAGTAGCGCGATTCCCTGAAACAATTACTGAACGTTTATGAAATTAGACAAAACTTCTTTACTGAAGGTCAGGATTGTTTCCACAGACCTATGAAAAGTATACTTAATTACAGATAAGCAAATTAAATAAATGATCGTAGAAAACCCGGGAAAGATTAATACAGGAGACAGGAAGAGCAGGAGGAGAATGGGCGGTGTGTGGACAAGCCCAGGTAACGTTCACATCTGTGCGTGTATCACGCATAGTATAAGAACGACTTGTGTACAAAGAAGTACTTTCTAACACCTCCAGTTAACACAGAGAACTTTGCAACACCTATAATCAATACAGAGGAGTACTTTGCAACACCTTCGGCTAATGCAGAGAACATTGGAGCGCCTCCAGTCAAGAGAGAAGCACACTGTATTGACTATAGGTGTTCCTAAGGAACGTTGCAACACCTCCAGTCAACATACAGAAGCACTTTGCAACACCTACAGTCAATACGCATTCATTTTGGAACACCTGTACCAAGTGGGACCGAAACGTCGTCATAAGCTTATGTGCGGGTTATCTGTGTACTGTATACCTGTACATACGCTTTATATACAAGGTAAACAATATTTGGGTACCTCAAGATGGCCTCACTGCCCAAGCAAAGCTTTACAAAGTTATGTAAACGCTGTACAAGTTTGATACATCGTTTTACATTTACTAAGTTTGGGTTAGGTTGCTATGGTAGCTTTGGACTGTCAGATTTATTATGAATTGCTCAGTGCATGCATGTTTTGTGTATATGATTCAACAAAATCGTACTGAAAGATTGTGAACCCCGGAAATGGTGAAGTTCTATCCCAGGGCAAATTAACCCCCCAAAAAGGGAGTCCCGGCCACCTGTGACCATGCCTACAACTGTTGCATCTCTGTTCTGGCTCCAGTATGCAAGTGTTCATTGTTCTACCTCTACTTCTGACTGATTACCTCATCTTCCACTGACTCCAGTACATAATCTATTTAATGAATTGAAAAACGCCATAGGTTGACGAAATGTCATCAAAATGTATATACTGAGGTATTACAGTGATTATTATAATCATAACTAAGGGCTAAACCCACTAGGGTCTTAAAGCGCTAAACTCAGGTGTTACACATGTGTCATATCCATCAACCCTAGAACTGCAAAAGCGGCGCTCTTAGTCAACGTTCCATAAACGTTACGATAGAATACTTCAACCATGGTGTCCCGTAGCTCTATTGCTAGCGTACTTGGCTCACACATTGAGGTCCGTGGTTCGATCCCCGGTACGGGTGGAAACATTAGGACGTATTTCCTTAAGACACCTGCTGTCCATGTTCACCTATCAGTAAAATATGTACCTGGGTGTTAATCGATTGGTGTGGGTCGCATCCTGGGGACAAAATTGACCTAATTTGCGGGAAATGCTCTGCATAACAAGGGGCTTTTTAATACAGTAGTATGTCACTGATGTCAGCTATGCCAATATACCTTGTACATGTACTTGTAGAAATAATTATTATTGTTATTTATATTTATCAACTGCTGCCACCACCACACAAAGGCTTTTACGGAAAATCTCTCACCAGTTCTTGTCTCTTTAATGTTATGATATGTACGCGTGTACTGAGTGGGGGAGGGTGAGAGAGATGGGGGGAATGGTTGAGCTGAAGGAGGGGAGCTGGTAATGGGGAGATGTGTGGGTGAGGGGAGGGGGCACGGGTGACGGGGAGTGAGTTAGGTGGGTAGGGCGGGTGTGTTATTTACGTTACCCCGGGTAGTGTTTGCTCAGAGGCCCTCAGGTGAGGTAGTGAAGGGAAGGAAACCTGCTGACTCCCACCTAACACCCTCCCACCTGACTCCACCACCACCACTACTACTACTACACCCTCCCACCTGACTCCACCACCACCACTACTACTACCCTCCCACATGACAACACCACTACTACACCCTCCCACATGACACCACCACTACTACTACACCCTCCCACATGACACCACCACTACTACTACACCCTCCCACATGACACCACCACTACTACTACACCCTCCCACATGACACCACCACTACTACTACACCCTCCCACATGACACCACCACTACTACTACACCCTCCCACATGACACCACCACTACTACTACACCCTCCCACATGACACCACACCACTACTACACCCTCCCACATGACACCACACCACTACTACACCCTCCCACATGACACCACACCACTACTACACCCTCCCACATGACACCACACCACTACTACACCCTCCCACATGACACCACACCACTACTACACCCTCCCACATGACACCACACCACTACTACACCCTCCCACATGACACCACACCACTACTACACCCTCCCACATGACACCACACCACTACTACACCCTCCCACATGACACCACACCACTACTACACCCCTCCCCCACATGACACCACACCACTACTACACCCTCCCACATGACACCACACCACTACTACACCCTCCCACATGACACCACACCACTACTACACCCTCCCACATGACACCACACCACTACTACACCCTCCCACATGACACCACACCACTACTACACCCTCCCACATGACACCACACCACTACTACACCCTCCCACATGACACCACACCACTACTACACCCTCCCACATGACACCACACCACTACTACACCCTCCCACATGACACCACACCACTACTACACCCTCCCACATGACACCACACCACTACTACACCCTCCCACATGACACCACACCACTACTACACCCTCCCACATGACACCACACCACTACTACACCCTCCCACATGACACCACACCACTACTACACCCTCCCACATGACACCACACCACTACTACACCCTCCCACATGACACCACACCACTACTACACCCTCCCACATGACACCACACCACTACTACACCCTCCCACATGACACCACACCACTACTACACCCTCCCACATGACACCACACCACTACTACACCCTCCCACATGACACCACACACTACTACACCCTCCCTGACACCACACCACTACTACACCCTCCCACATGACACCACACCACTACTACACCCTCCCACATGACACCACACCACTACTACACCCTCCCACATGACACCACACCACTACTACACCCTCCCACATGACACCACACCACTACTACACCCTCCCACATGACACCACACCACTACTACACCCTCCCACATGACACCACACCACTACTACACCCTCCCACATGACACCACACCACTACTACACCCTCCCACATGACACCACACCACTACTACACCCTCCCACATGACACCACACCACTACTACACCCTCCCACATGACACCACACCACTACTACACCCTCCCACATGACACCACACCACTACTACACCCTCCCACATGACACCACACCACTACTACACCCTCCCACATGACACCACCACTACTACACCCTCCCACATGACACCACCACTACTACACCCTCCCACATGACACCACCACTACTACACCCTCCCACATGACACCACCACTACTACACCCTCCCACATGACACCACCACTACTACACCCTCCCCCATGACACCACCACTACTACTACACCCTCCCACATGATACCATCACACTCTCCCTCCTGACACAAGCACTACCCCCTCCCACCTCATTCACCTCAACACCTGCCTGCAAGTACATCACTGGTCCCAGACCACAACACCTGCCTGCAGGTACATCACTGGTCCCAGACCACGTGGTGCGTTCACGTGAGCTGATGAGTTATACCGTTTGGTTGGCTTCCAGCTAGCACTAACAGCCTGACTGACAGGGCCATCAACAAAGAGGCCCCTGGTGTGAAACCACAACACAGAGGAAATTATCCCAGCAACCATCCACAGGTCTCACAGGTTAACATGTACAACTAATGTGACATTTTACTGTCACATTAGTTGCGCTTGTCTCTTTTTACCTAACATATTGTCGGTAATTCTACCTTTACTGCCAATATCCAATCCTCAAGGAGTTCAGTACCCCAAGACACGGCCCTGGCATCTTGATGGTATCTCATCCCCCGTGAAGACACATACAAACTACACCTTTCGAATCATCGTTAGCAGACGATGCCAAACTAATAATTAAAAATTGTCTTAGTAAAACAGGGAAAAATATCTTCCCCCTCTTCTTCTCATCTCCTTCATGACCCAACAGCTTCTGCAGTCCATAAAACATAATTGACCTCCCTCATATTATATAATGGTTGTAATTATAACCATTATTTTTAAAGTGGTGGAGGGGTAAGCCAGTGGAAGGCCTCGGTCAGATGACCAAAAGCTCCAGTGGCGGGTCATCATATGACTAAGATCCACGTCAGGAAACTCTTGTCCTGTTTCCCGACATAATCTTACCTAACCTCCCTCCCTCCCTCCCTCCCTCTTTCTTCCTCCCATTGCATTTTGCTCGACTGTCTTGTTAGTTTCACTAGTTCCATACACACATCAACTAAATTTTCCAATGGGCAAAGGAAAATAACATGATGTTTAATGATACATTACAACCACTTAAACATGGAAAGAAAAAAACTAAAAAAAAATTGTACAAATGGGAAAAAGTAGGACAATCCAACTAACAATAATATTATTATGGATCTAATGTCTCCAGAGTAGACATTTTGAGCTTCAGTTGGGAGACGCATGCAGAAGCTCCAGCAGGAAGCAGTACACGGGGAGGATGAGGAAGCCTCACCAGAGACCGGGTAAGTAGACATCCAGTATTTCTGGTGAAAAACTGGGATATGATGGAAGTAGCTCACTCCAAGGAAGAAGTACCGGAAGGATATTAGAAATGTTTTCGTCACAGAGATAAAACAAATTAGTGAGTTACAAGGCGGAAATAATACATACTATAACGACTGAAAATTAGACTTAATGACAGAGTAAATACAGGAGACACCACTAGCTTACCTCTGCTCCTATAACCACAAATAGGCAACTGAAAAGTTTGTTTTTCTACGTTATAAAGGTTAAGGATGAATCTATGAATGAAGTATAAACAAGGAAATTAAAATGATAAACAATAAGGTTGGAAGCCGTTACATATACACCGTATTGGAGTATTTCAGTTGTTGTAGATTTACACAATGTTACCTACAATATAACGTAAAATCATTCCAACTGTAGGTTTACACCCATACCCCGAGGTGCTGCCCACCGGGCAAGGCGTCATAGCTGGCAATAAAGGAAACATCCTGGAACTCCGCCAGGTTGTCGTAAGAAAACCCAAGAAAAACCTCTCCAGTTTCCAGAGACCCCGATCGCATTTAACCTTCCCTTCCCCTCTCCCTCCTCTACCACTATCCTCTCCTCACCCTACCCCTTCCTCTCCCTCCAGCACCACTATCCTCTCCTCACCCTACACCTTCCTCTCCCTCCTGCACCACTATCCTCTCCTCACCCTACCCCTTCCTCTCCTGCAAGAAATAGGAAAAAATCAGGAAGACAATTCTATGCCAGCCAATGGACCTTTCTGTCCTAGTTTACTAACATAATCCCGAGTAATCCTCGGCGTTTCCCTTCACTTTTTATATCTTAAAAAAAGGACGAGTAAAAATCTTATTTAAAAATGGGGTAATATGACTGAATTTAAAAATTATGTTTCCATTCCAAAAAAAGATAAAATCTATTAAAAAAAAAAAAGTGTGCTTAAACAGATAATATAATGTCTATATTAAAAAATCAGCAGCCAAAGAAATTACAATCTCGCCCTATCGTGTTAGCCAAAAAAAAAAAAAAAAAAATGCAAGGAGCCTTGGGAACCGACCCGGCAGCCTTGTAATTACTAGCTCACGACTGTACTCACACCACACACACACATACATACAACACATACAAACAACATACATACGCGCCACACACACACACACACACTATACACTGACGTGTATAGTATGCAAAGTCATGGAGAAGATTATCAGGAGAGTGGTGGAGCACCTGGAACAGAGCAAGATTATAAACGACAACCAGCACGGATTCATGGAAGGCAAATCCTGTGTCACAAACCTTCTGGAGTTTTATGACAAAGTAACAGAAGTAAGACACGAGAGAGATGGGTGGGTTGATTGCATTTTCTTGGACTGCAAGAAGGCCTTCGACACAGTTCCTCACAAGAGATTAGTGCAGAAGCTAGAGGATCAGACGCGTATAACAGGAAGAGCACTGCAATGGATCAGAGAATACCAGACAGGGAGGCAACAACGAGTCATGGTACGTGATGAGGTATCACAGTGGGCGCCTGTGACGAGCGGGGTCCCACAGGGGTCACTCCTAGGACCAGTGCTATTTTTGGTATATGTGAATGACATGATGGAAGGGATAAACTCGGAAGTGTCCCTGTTCGCAGATGATGTGAAGTTAATGAGGAGAACTAAACCAGATGAGGATCAGGCAGGACTACAAAGACCTGGACAGGCTGGACGCGTGGTCCAGCAACTGGCCCCTCGAATTTAATCCCGCCAAATACAAAGTCATGAAGATCGGGGAAGGGCAAAAAAGACCGCAGACAGAGTATAGGCTTGGTGGCCAAAGACTGCAAACCTCGCTCAAGGAGAAAGATCTTGGGGTGAGTATAATACCGAGCACTTCTCCGGAAGCACACATCAACCAGATAACTGCTGCAGCATATGGGCTCCTGGCAAACCTGAGAATAGCGTTCCGATATCTCAGTAAGGAATCGTTCAAGACACTGCACACCGTGTACGTCAGGCCCATACTGGAGTATGCAACACCAGTTTGGAACCCACACCTGGTTAAGCAATTCAGAAAATTAGAGAAAGTGCAAAGGTTTGCAACAACGCTAGTTCCAGAGCTAGGGGGAATGTCCTACGAAGAAAGATTAAGGGAAATCGGCCTGACGACACTGGAGGACAGGATGGTTAGGAGAGACATGATAACGACATACAAAATACTGCGTGGAATAGATAAGGTGGACAGAGACAGGATGTTCCAGAGATGGGACACAGTAACAAGGGGTCACAAATGGAAGTTGAAGACTCAGATGAGTCAAAGGGATGTTAGGAAGTATTTCTTCAGTCAGAGTTGTCAGGAAGTGGAATAGTCTAGCAAGTGATGTAGTGGAGGCAGGAACCATACATAGCTTTAAGACGAGGTATGATAAAGCTCATGGAGCAGGGAGAGAGGGGACCTAGTAGCGATCAGTGAAGAGGCGGGGCCAGGAGCTAGGTGAGTACATACAGGGGTAAGTCAGGGAGCATTTCTTCAGCCTCAGTGGTCAAAAACCGAAATGACCTCGACGAAGTGGAGAAAGATTTCATACATAGTTTTAAGAGTAGGTATGATAAGGCCTTTGAGGCTAGGAGGGTGTGAACCAGGCAAGCGGCAAATTGAGAGGCGGGGCCAGGAGCTAAGAATCGACCCCTAAAACCACATTTAGATGACATACAGGGTACAGGGGAGTACTAAGAGTCCAGCTTTATGACCCAGCATTTAACACCTTTAAAACTTAATCATAAACAATAAATACTGCATCAACCTAGAGTGTTATGTAACACATTCCCGTAAGATGAGTTATCTCTTAGTGAGTCTGGAGATTGTCTTCCCCACGGCCTGCTCTTAGACCTGGCCTCCTAACTTTGAAATGAAACATTACAGGATGACTAATAACTATTAAGAGGTACCTACGAAAGTAAAGATATAGGTGTACTGAATGCGTGTGGAAGATTTGTAAGATTTACTTCTAATCTAACGCGTTCATACTGGCATTACCGCAAGATGTTCACATCCTCCCAAGATGTTCACATCCTCCCAAGATGTTCACATCCTCCCAAGATGTTCACATCCTCCCAAGATGTTCACATCCTCCCAAGATGTTCACATCCTCCCAAGATGTTCACATCCTCCCAAGATGTTCACATCCTCCCAAGATGTTCACATCCTCCCAAGATGTTCACATCCTCCCAAGATGTTCACATCCTCCCAAGATGTTCACATCCTCCCAAGATGTTCACATCCTCCCAAGATGTTCACATCCTCCCAAGATGTTCACATCCTCCCAAGATGTTCACATCCTCCCAAGATGTTCACATCCTCCCAAGATGTTTACATCCTCCCAAGATGTTTACACCTTCCCGATATGCTTACATCTTCCCAATAGGCAGCGAATATGCTGCCTATTGCTGATAGTTCCGAGGGGTCCTTGCTCCCGTTCCCGGACCAGGTCTCCTGACCTACACACATACACAAGTTATGCTGAGAGTCGACAACATACTACCTATTATTGATAGTTCCAGGGCAGTCATTGCCCACGTACCCCAGTCCCGGACCAAACTCACAATATACACACTGAGAAGCATTATCTTCAGCAACAATAACAGAGATCAAAACAAACTTGACTATAGACAGAGCCTTACTCGAGTACTACATTTTGAGCTACAGAGGTGCTATGACAATCACTCTTTAAGACGGTTTTGAAGTTCAAGTTGCGACATTAAAATGAAATATGGGAAAAAAATATTTGGGAACATTTGAAAAAAAATCATCTGTCAATAAGATTTATACAATGACCCTACATGATAATGACCCAGCATTATAATACAGTGACTCATCATTTTAATACACTAATTAAATATTATAATATAATGACAACATTATAATTAACAATGATCCAGTATAATGCAATGACCCAACATTATAACACTAACAATGACCCTGCATTACCGGTATATATCTATACATCGGATATGTATGAATCACAGCAAAGTTGCTGATACGTGACTAGCGAACCAAGATGTGTATATACCTGTATACTTCACCAGGCTCGATGTATACACATATAAGTATACCTCATTATGGTTTATATATATATATCTATACTTTACCACAATCTGTGTATACCTGTATATCTCAGCATGACATGTATATCTTACCATGATGTGATTATACCTGTATACCTCGCAATGGTACGTGTATATTCCCTGCATACTTCGCCATGCTCTGTATACACCCCAGTCAGTTGACCTCAGACAACGACATTAAGGTATCAAGGTCATATGGTACACACAAAAGCAATACCAAACATGTGGTAATGAAAGTCACTCAAACACGACGCACCTAAGTCCCTGACACCTACACCCAGTCCTCACAAACACATGGAGGTCTCGAACACCCTTACCTGTGGTCCTCACTTAGACGATTCACGCACGTCTAGGATACATAACTGACAACACTTCAGACATTCAATGTGCCATAAACCACTATTTTTTACTGGGTGAACACAAGTATTATAGACGTACACATCATAGAGAGTAACTATTTTTTTTTAGCACATCAGCCGTTTCCCACCAAGGTAAAGATGATCCACTAAAGTAAACACATTCACCATTATTCATTAAATGGATGTCTTACTCATTGACTGAAAAACTGGACACCACTGATCGAGAGGATAACACAAAGGATAAGATTACTGACGGTGCTGGCATGCTAGCGACTTTGTGTTTAACAATTTACTACATGTAAACTACATTATTTGTATACTGTAGAAAAAAAAAATATTCTTTATCTTTGTATACTGCAGATGTGCATCTTGGCTAATCGCAAAATATGTTAATGCTAATACTCGACACCTTTACTTCGTTCGTCTGACTAGTCATCAAAGCCAGGAGGATTCTGAATAATGATTGGAAATGAAAGGCCCAAACCTACATGCAGTTAGAAACAATAGTAATATGCTGTCACTCTTCAGCATTTGGCTATTGTGTCTACCTCTTCAGCATTTGGCTATTGTGTCTACCTCTTCAGCATTTGGCTATTGTGTCTACCTCTTCAGCATTTGGCTATTGTGTCTACCTCTTCAGCATTTGGCTATTGTGTACCTCTTCAGCATTTGGCTATTGTGTCTACCCTTCAGCATTTGGCTATTGTGTCTACCTCTTCAGCATTTGGCTATTGTGTCTACCTCTTCAGCATTTGGCTATTGTGTCTACCTCTTCAGCATTTGGCTATTGTGTCTACCTCTTCAGCATTTGGCTATTGTGTCTACCTCTTCAGCATTTGGCTATTGTGTCTACCTCTTCAGCATTGCTATTGGCCTACTTTGTTGTCTACCTCTTCAGCATTTGGCTATTGTGTCTACCTCTTCAGCATTTGGCTATTGTGTCTACCTCTTCAGCATTTGTTCCTCTTCCATTTATTGTGTCTACCTCTTCAGCATTTGGCTATTGTGTCTACCTCTTCAGCATTTGGCTATTGTGTCTACCTCTTCGGCTATTGTGTCACTTTCAGCATTTGGCTATTGTGTCTACCTCTTCAGCATTTGGCTATTGTGTCTACCTCTTCAGCATTTGGCTATTGTGTCTACCTCTTCAGCATTTGGCTATTGTGTCTACCTCTTCAGCATTTGGCTATTGTGTCTACCTCTTCAGCATTTGGCCTGATTGATGTGTCTACCTCTTCAGCATTTGGCTATTGTGTCTACCTCTTCAGCATTTGGCTATTGTGTCTACCTCTTCAGCATTTGGCTATTGTGTCTACCTCTTCAGCATTTGGCTATTGTGTCTACCTCTTCAGCATTTGGCTATTGTGTCTACCTCTTCAGCATTTGGCTATTGTGTCTACCTCTTCAGCATTTGGCTATTGTGTCTACCTCTTCAGCATTTGGCTATTGTGTCTACCTCTTCAGCATTTGGCTATTGTGTCTACCTCTTCAGCATTTGGCTATTGTGTCTACCTCTTCAGCATTTGGCTATTGTGTCTACCTCTTCAGCATTTGGCTATTGTGTCTACCTCTTCAGCATTTGGCTATTGTGTCTACCTCTTCAGCATTTGGCTATTGTGTCTACCTCTTCAGCATTTGGCTATTGTGTCTACCTCTTCAGCATTTGGCTATTGTGTCTACCTCTTCAGCATTTGGCTATTGTGTCTACCTCTTCAGCATTTGGCTATTGTGTCTACCTCTTCAGCATTTGGCTATTGTGTCTACCTCTTCAGCATTTGGCTATTGTGTCTACCTCTTCAGCATTTGGCTATTGTGTCTACCTCTTCAGCATTTGGCTATTGTGTCTACCTCTTCAGCATTTGGCTATTGTGTCTACCTCTTCAGCATTTGGCTATTGTGTCTACCTCTTCAGCATTTGGCTATTGTGTCTACCTCTTCAGCATTTGGCTATTGTGTCTACCTCTTCAGCATTTGGCTATTGTGTCTACCTCTTCAGCATTTGGCTATTGTGTCTACCTCTTCAGCATTTGGCTATTGTGTCTACCTCTTCAGCATTTGGCTATTGTGTCTACCTCTTCAGCATTTGGCTATTGTCTACCTCTTCAGCATTTGGCTATTGTGTCTACCTCTTCAGCATTTGGCTATTATGTCACCCTCTTCAGCATTTGGCTATTTGTCTACCTCTTCAGCATTTGGCTATTATGTCACCTCTTCAGCATTTGGCTATTTGTCACCTCTTCAGCATTTGGCTATTTGTCACCTCTTCAGCATTTGGCTATTTGTCACCTCTTCAGCATTTGGCTATTATGTCACCTCTTCAGCATTTGGCTATTATGTCACCCTCTTCAGCATTTGGCTATTATGTCACCCTCTTCAGCATTTGGCTATTATGTCACCCTCTTCAGCATTTGGCTATTATGTCACCCTCTTCAGCATTTGGCTATTATGTCACCTCTTCAGCATTTGGCTATTATGTCACCCTCTTCAGCATTATATTTTGTCTCCCTCTTCAGCAGATGCTGGAAAGGGAGACAGAAAATCTTTCTTAATGGAGGTTTAGATTCAGACCTTTTTCACTGGATAAGCACCCTTTGGTATTATGTTCTCTCTCGTTCAATGCGCGCAGTTAATATGCTGCCACAGGAATACTACAATCTTCCTGTCTCCACAGCGTCAAAAGGTTTTTCAACACACTATAAATGTACTGTAGGAATAAATGCAGACTCTATTCAGTAATCTTAAATTTTTCAGTCCCTATCAATAGGTTTTTAGAACACTCTGTTATCATTAAGCAATTTATCAGGATGTTCCGGTCTGAAACCGGGCAGAGGAGATGATCGGACCCGGCAACAGGTACGTTTGTATGTCTTTAAGCAACATCGTCCACGGTACTGCACACCAGCGTCGTCTCACAGTGCTGCCGCCACCACCACTGAACTGATTATTGTGTGTTTAAGATCCGTGTCAAGTGATTTTATCAGAGAATATAAGTCGACATTATGGGTATTCAACAAGAGAGAATATAAGCCGACATTATGGGTATTTAACAAGAGAGAATATAAGCCGACATTATGGGTATTTAACAAGAGAGAATATAAGCCGACGTTATAAGTATTCAACAATGGAAGAAAAGGAACAGGGGATGCATTTTAAAAAAAATATTACATTCATGCTAAACTCATAGGAGTCATACAGCGCCTGGGGAAATAGGAAGCTATCAGCTTCGATCGAAAAAAAAAAGGGAGGTCAAGTCTAATTTCTTGCATCAAGGGCACTCACCGGCATAAAGGAACCTTCCCTGAGAGAAGCTTCCGAAAATAATTTTGATTTAGATAAATTAAAATACAAGAGTGGGTGAGGGCACCAGAGGTCAATGACCTTCATCTTGTCAGAAGAGGACCAAGTCTAATGATTTACGAATTCTGTAAGAGCAGCTCTCTTTTATCGCCAGTATTATGAGAGTACACACTAGTGCTCAGAACTAGAAAGCACAAGTGCTTTGAAAAGTAATATCAGTCTTGATAGACTGGACTTTGAAAAATCTTTATAATTTACTCCATAATTTAGAGCTTATTTTATAAACTGTCATTCCATGTTCACATTAATCAAAGGTATTTTCAAAATTCGTGTACAGAACAAGGGCACATGGTTTTAAAGTGTTAAGACAGGTTAAACGTCAGAGTTCAGCGGGAGGAGAGCGCTTATACCCTATTTGGGTTTCTGAGAATAGTACTCCCTTCTCAATACCTACTCTACATACCACACTATTTTCTCCCCTCTATATACTTGCAATGTAATACTATCTCTATTCACTACATACACTTATAATGCACACTTTAAAGTAATAGGTTCTCTACAAGCTACAAACACTCAACGCGCTACATGGTACAAAGACCAATGCAAATAGTGTATACTCGAAGAAGCAAAAGTAATGAAATTGATTTATAACAATTAGCACAGCCTGACAAACCAGAGAACACGAGCATGACATCTATAATAAGCGAACTTAGCTAAGACTGAAGACCCACAACTTCCTCTCCCTCCTATCCATTACTTTCACAACTGCGAACAGGGACACTTCTGACTATTCCTTTCTGGATGTCATTCACTAACACAACAAATTGTACCGGTCCTAGAAGTGATCCTTGGGGAATTCTACTCGTCTCACGCACCCATTCCGACACCACAGTGTCCACCTCAAACTATAATCACCGAGGCCGCCTACAACCCACCTCTTTCACAACCCTATGGTTAGACCAAAATATGTCGTATCAATTCAAACAGGTTATTCTCCCCCAAATACAGCCAGGAGCTATGACTCTGCTCCTACAACCACATATAGGTTAGTACACACATACACATACAAATCTTGAATATCAAGGAGTACCGCAAGAACCAAACCTGTCTTCAGCGTGGGAGTGTCTCACGCTACGTGAGGTGCAAACCGGTAACCAACATGTCGAACAGAACTCTTAATAAGAATACCGGTGTGTAATAAGCTTAGGAAGGCTTCCGCTCTCAACTTCGTTATCTTATTTTGTTGAAAAAGATAAAATACCGACAAGTTGATGATTTAGACACATGTGCAGCAGTTGAATATCTTTATTGTTAAAACGCTTCTCTTACACAGTAGGCTTCAGTCAACTACAGAGGCAGCAGGTGTAGCAGTGAAATGATGTAATCAGTCCTTTAACTTTGGAGAAATAGTATTTGAGGTGGTCAGTCCCTCACACTGGAAAGAGAGTTGAGTTCCATAGAGCTGAACTCTTCTTCAGTCAGTCTCTCCAGTCTGAGGGACTGACCACCTCAAATACTATTTCTCCAAGGCTGATGGAATGATTACATCATCTTCATTTCACTACTACACCTGCTGCCTCTGTATCTGACTAAAGAAGCCTACTATGTAAGCGAAACTTTTCATCAATAAAGATACCCAACTGTTGCATATGTCTTAATCGCCAACTTCGTTACCTGTCATGGTGCATCTATCAGCACGAGGGACTCGCATGGATTGATAGTCACATCAATTAAAATTTTATGCATATTATTTTGCACCAAAACTTGTAATTTTGTCATCAAAACTCTGTAATTTTACACCAACACTATTATAACAACCTCAAATAACCTTGCTAAAATGGATCCAGGGAAAAAAAGATCACAAAGTCACAACCTAAATAAATGAGACTTTTTCCAGGCCAAAATTGTAACTTATTTTCTATGACTTTTGTGTCTGACAACGCTAAAACTGACCTATTGAACATGATCTTACCAACGTACAAGAGATCAGTTTTATTCGGCTATTTAAAAAGCAGATTAATTTTGTGATGTTTAGATTTATCTTTGCGGAGTTATACCAAAATTTAATACATTGAGGCTTCTTTCAAAACGATCCGTATATACTAAAATCAACAAGGCCTTACTGTTTGTACGTAGGCTGATCTCTCGTTCTAGGGCATTATAAATTTTATACAAACGTTTTAAAAAAATTATGTACCACATACAAACGGTCTAAAAAAAAAAAAAAAAAAAAAAAAAAAACGCTGCATTCTGGAGCAAACTGACAGATATCTAATCTAGTGGGTGTGAGTTGGACCATGGGCTAGCAGGACTGCTGCATCGTTCATTCTTGTTCTTACGTACAATTTGTTCTTAGTGTAACATATTCAACATCTGTAATCTGGTTGTATTTGTTCAACTTCAAAAGGTATTTTCCCCAATTTATATCTTTACTACTAAAAAACAAGCACTCACACAACCACACAAAGACACTATGACAAATATATGTATGTTTCGACAACGAAAAAAAATCTATAAAATCTTGCATAAAATCAATGGATCAAGGTTTTACACCGTCATTATTTACTGTTAACTAATTATTATTCAGTGTTAACCAATTATTATTTACTGTTATCCATTTATTTGCTGCTAACCAAGTTAATTATCGAGACCCCGCTAAACATACGAAATTACTACAAACAGTTAATTTTATGAACTAGGCTCCCAGGGAGGGAAAATAATGAGGTGGCTTGAGCGAGCCCATTCTCTGGCTATGTATTCACTACCACAGGCTGAGTGATAGTATTTTGCTGAATACTTGATAATGGACTGGAATTTTTCACCATCAAATTAGATAAAGTACGAAAACCTACACAAATAACCTGAACATAGGAGAAAGAAACTTGTGACAACTTTTCGGTCCAACATGGACCATTAACCAGCCACAACAGTGTGGCTAATCACGGTTTTCTGCCTTTTTATTCTCTGTGCGAAAACCTTCTGAAACCACATTAGATGTTAGCACTGCTTCCTCGGTGAAGAATCCATCAAGGGAGCAAGCACTACACTACCACGTTATTACATCAACAGTGCTAAATGTCCACCAGGCCTTAGAGACTACTAGGACAAACTTACAAACATCAGCATTAATGGCGACGATGCCGTGGCCGGAGAAACATTCAGGTTACATGATTACCAATGTTTAAGAAATGAATCGACGCATTTTCTTTAGTCAATGAATTAATCTCAAAGTGATTAAGCAGGACTTAACAGAAGTGAAGTCTCAGCCGAATCAATACATGCAAAACAATATGGTAACTTTTGTGCGCATTGTTTGTATTGTTCAGCCTAGTGAATCAACCCCAAGAAGCACTTTGCATAGCCTATCACTAAGTCTGTAAACAGTACCGAGTATAGAGACGGGACGAGACCAAAACTTTTGTTATAGGATATGTAAAGAAGCCAATAGTTCACATATCCTATATTAAAAAATTAAAGCCGATTGAATAAGGCGTTCTCCAATTATGAACAAAATAAAAAAGAAAACTAAGAGAAAGTAAAAAGAAAACAATTCAGACAATCTCTTAACGGTATCCCTTCGGAGATACAAAAAAAAAAAAAAGATACAAATATTTCCCAAATACGGAGCGTGTAAGAAGTCAATGAAGTGTGATGCTCAGGTGACGAACTGCAAACTGTTAACAGCTCATATGATTAAACACAGATGTAGTATAGTTATTATCTGGTGGTAAAATTACAAGTGGTTCAAAAGAATAAAAAAAGAAAGATATTTTAGTGATGTTTTAGCCCTCTAGTCTGGCACCGTGTTGCAGGGGGTGATCTTCGGAACCATTAACAGATAAGAGATAATCCGGTAACCAAAACACACTTGGGGCGCCTCCCTCCTCTTCCCCATCAGGCCCGAGAAAGGAACCTTCTGTCCCCTACCCCCTATCAAGCTCACCCTGACGTGAATATTAAGTGACTTATTTGCATTTAGAGGGAAGTATATTTAGGAAGTGCGCCTGTCTGTAGCGATTAGGGGACGGAGGTCGAAACCTCAACCCCTCCTTGTGCTGAATGACCCACACGGGTTTATCGGGTCACAGGACCGTGTTGCTGGTATGTGAAGAGTTTGCCAAACGACCAACAACATTAAACCCGACAGGGCCCGCTCAAGCGTTAAACCCAATGTTAACTATTCTTGCAATGCTGAGTCCTATATTGCAAGGGACCCAAATATTTATAATTATTATTAATATGAAGCGCAAAAGCAGTAAGATTTATACATTTTTCATGCAGCAAAACAGGATATATCAGCAATGCAATGCTACTCTTACTTTATATAATAGTTACCTATATATGGTAGCAAAGTTAGCTAAGTTTTCCCTGTCATATTCCATCACACACAATGGATTTCAGCGTTGAAATCGATCAACCTGAGCTGGGAGACTTCAGTAGGACAATGAGGATATCGTGAAGCATTCAACTGAAGGGAGCTCCAAAGTGTCGTTCCAGAGCTGGAGTTACTATTACTTGGGAATTACCATCTCTTACGATGGCCTATCCCATGCACATGAGAAATGGTATTTATATGAAGATAACTCCATCACAGAGAGGAGCAACAAAAATTATATATAGAAGAGACAAAGGGGGGTTTGGGGAAATTTGTACTATATTATACATGTACTGTATATATAATTTATGAAGGGATTCAGGGAAACCAGTTAGGTGGACTTAAGTCCTAGAGGTGGGAAGTACATTGCCTACGCTCTAAAGGAGGAATGTTGATATACTGCAGTTTTTTTTAACTGTAGCATAGGCACGCCTCTGGCAAGACAAGTGAATGAGGATGCAAGTGTTGCTTCTTTCTCGAGTCACCTTGCTTCGGTGGGAAACGGCTGATGCATTAATATAAAAATTATATATCTAAGAATACATACAAGCAATACTTATTAGTTGTTGAAATGGCCTCTGGACATTTCAATCTAAGTATATATACGTGTAGTACCCTGGCAACAACCAGACTGAAGATCATGAAACAAAGTACGTCACTTGTACTAAGTAACACCAACTACATGTAGACTGACCCGAGATAAGTTGGGGAAAAATAATGCTGCATTATATTATCAGAGAGGCAATGTCATTAAGTTAGCGTGGCACAGAAAACAAACTACCTACAACGTTAATTCACACAGTTGTATACAAAGCACGACAGGGATGTACAGCGCCTGAGGGGTAATCGAACTTCACACAGAGACGGGTAACTCTTTAATATCTTGGATGAAGAGCCCTTCCATCAGCATGAAACTATTCCCTTGAAGTGTAATACAGGTAAACACCATTGTCTGGAAGCACCTGGTTACGGGGACACTATTAACGCTATTCTTCACTTGAAGTTGGCTGTGGTAACTTTTACTAGACTAATAGCATACACTGCATGTAAAACAACAAAAATCTAAATCTGTTTAATATGGACAATCAGTTTGATGAACACTAAGAGAGATTTAAATACTAATTATGAGTAAGTACAGGAAGAATATGAACCCATGAAAGATCATTAAAAAATAACAAAAAGAACTTTCATAAATTAATGCTGTGTAATGCATAAGAAAAGGAACATTCTACACGAGGATGGTTTTATATACAGAAGAAACCACATGTAACATCCCATTCTTAAAAACAGTATATCACTGTGGCTAAGACAGTCAAACGGCTGACTATTCATCAGCCTTAAACAGTGATAATCTAACTTTGTATTTTTTTGCGCTTCAAAACTTTACCTTTATCTTATATTTAATTTATTTGCATTGTAGTATGCTACAACTTATTATTTTTTATTATTGATAAATAATATCTAGCATAACGTAACGAAAACTAACTTAAAAAACTCAAAAACGACACTGAATTTGCGGTGATGGACTGCATGCATATTTGTGCACATTTCCACCTGCCAAACATGTTACTTGACACCTTCAGCATATAAATTTCCTTTCTATGTTATCTGTTGAAGAGGATCTCCTTTAGAGGTTAGTCTGATACCTGAAGGATATTTCTGGGGGGTCCACGCCTTGCGGCCCGGTCCGAAAACAGGCCTCCCGGTGGATCAAGGCTTGTTCAACCTGGCTGCTTCTGCTGGCCGCACGCAGTCCAAATTACAAACCACAGATCGCCTAGTCCGGAATTGGAGGAATTTGTCACGATCCCTCTTGAAGACAATCAGAGGTTTGCTGATAATTTCCCTGATGCACGAACGGAGGATGTTGAAGAGCTGGGATCTTTGACACTTGAGTTCTCCCTTAGTGTACTCGTCAAGCACCTGCTTTTTATGGGAAGGATTTTGCACCGTTTGTCAAGTCAGTCTTGTCATACGGAGTGATTTCAGTGTTCAGGTTTGGGACCAGTCCTTCCAGGACTTTTTTAGGTGTAAATTATGATGTACTTTTTTTGCCTAGGTTCCAAGGAATACAGTGGTAGATACTTCAAATATTCTCAGTAGTTTAGTTGCTTGAATGTATACTAGTGAAAGTTCTCTGCACGTTTTCCAGCTCGGCAATCTCGCCTGCCTTGAAGGGGGCCATTAGTAAACAGCAACATTCCAGCCTGCAGAGAACAATTGACTTGAGTAACATCATTGGCTCAGCATCCAGTGTCTTGAAAGTTATAGTTATCAAGCTTTTCATTTTCTTTGCTGTAGCAATGGCAACACTCTTGTTGTGATCTTTAAATGTGAGATCTGACATTACTCCCAAATGTTGCACATGAAACTTTCACTATTGAATAATTTGATTTTGTCCTGTACTCCGTTAGTCTTTATTTCCCTCATTCTTCCAAAGCGCGGCAACTGAAACTTTTCTTCCTTAAACATGATATTGATATCTGAGGCCCACTGGAAGACTTTACTTATGTCCGCTTGAAGATTTGCTGTCTTCGATGGACGCCAATCTCAGAGATTGTAGAGTAACCCGCAAAGGATGTTACGGTGCTATAATTTGTGCCCTTGTCAATGTGGGATATAAGAATGAGAAACAAAAGTAGGGAGAGTAATATGCCTTGAGGAACAGCGTTTCACTGCGGCAACCATCGACTTCATTATGTGTACTACTGCTCACTGGGTTCTATTTGTTAAGAAGTTAAAATATTCATTCGCTCACTTTTCCAATTATTCCTTTTAGGGATTTTGTGCAGTAGCACAACAGTCGCACTTGTCGGACGCTTTTGCAGGATCAGTGTATAATACATCAGCATTTAACTTGTCTTCCAGTGCATCCAGGACCACGTCGTAATAAGAGTAACTAAAAAGCAGGAGCTTCCCTCATCTGTGTTTCTGTGTGCGTAATTGCTTTTATGTATCCTCATCTTAATTTAACAGCGTTCTATTTTTTTTCTATATTACAAAGCGTCACTTTATCAAGCTGATGAAGTCCTCTTTGATCGAAACGTTTTTATAGTAGTCATGCTGTTTGATGTGCTTGTCATATACGATATACAGTAGATCACTAGTACAGGCGATGCTGGCCAACTTTTGTCTGTCCAATCACACTACGGCATCCCCACACTGTTAACGATTTCGATTTTTTTTATCGTCGCTGTTAGGCCTGGGGCTAGGCCTTTTCTGTGGATTACCTGGTCAACCAGGCTGTTTTGTCACCCACAGCACCTAGTTATTATATGCTACTAGTTACTCGCACTAACCACCCTCTCGTCACCCAAACTGCCCCCTCCCCCACACAAGCCATCTTCCCGTTCCTGTCACCCACAATGCCCCCTCCCCCACACTAACCAACCTCCCATGCAACCAGCCACCCACAATACCCCCTCCCCCTCACTAACCAGCCACCCATCACTCACAATGCCCCCTCCCTCACACTAACCATCCTCCCACGCAACTCTCTCCCTGTCAGACCAACTCGGGTTACCTCAAAACTTCTAATCTGGCTTAATCAACATTAATTAATTACCGATAATTACCCACACTTAACTGGGGTTAATCACTACACCCTAATTTAATTCTCCCCTATACATCAATTTTTTCCACCACTCTTCCAAGCGGTCAGTTCAGGCAGTCATATAGATAACATGAACACTGTAATACAATAAACATTACAATATATAACTAATCCTCTCTCCTCCACCTTTCCTTATGATCCATCTACACTTCCTGGCTCCTATTAATAACAGGTGATCTACATTTTTAAGTCAGTGCTTATCCTGACTGATCAGGCCATCCATCAGGAGACCTGGTCTAAGTCAGGGTCGCGGGGACACTGACCTTCCCCCGAAACCATCTGCAGGTAACCGAAGGCTTTTTAAGTCAGAACGCACGCACACACAAGCCAAGTGTCCTTGACAACCGGTAACTAACATAAAAGGGGTCGTGGCTACTAAAGAAACACATACTGATCATAATTCATTGGACATTCACCTCCGGAAAGGGGTTCTGACAGGTTGTTAAACATACAGAGGGGAGGGGGGCATTCCTCACACCCACGTTACCCCATCCTCTACACTACCCCTGGTAATGACAAATAAACGTCACAATACCGAAACGATAATAAACCAGTAATCCACAAACTGGAGATAGATCTTCAGATAAGGTTTCGGGCCGTCCTCGACTACTATAAAGCTATTTGTAACACCCCTGGTATTACGTGTGACTGGTATTCAAAACATGCTAGTGCTTATCGGTTATTACTAATTACTCGCTGTATATGTATGGTATACAATACGGACAAGATGAATTAGATACATGTGCAACATCTGGGTATCTTTAATGAAGACGTTTCGCCATTTAGTGGCTTTATCAATACAAATTCAAGGACATAATTGGAAGACAGTAAGATGAGGTAATCAGTCCCTCAACCTTGGAGTAAGTGAAGAGCACCGTAGTCTTCACCAACTCCAAGGCTGACGGACTGATTACCTCATCTTTTGTATATAGTTCTACTGTCTTCCAATTACGCCCTTTAATTTGTATTGATAAAGCCACTAAATGGCGAAACATCTACAATACAGATACCCAGATGTTGCACACGTGTCTAATTCTTCAACCAGTTAAACGCATTGAACTCTCTCAAAAAACGTAACTGCAAGTGTTTTGGAAAAACTTTTGAGTGTCTTTCACCTTGCATTTGAATGCTGACTTCGAACTGTGCAATGACTAGGCCAAGACTGAAGACTGCTCATGTACCATCAAGTATATTCTTAAACAGTAGTTTGTTAACACTTACTGTACGGTATTGTGAATTTTATTCATCAAGTATACTCGTCACACCAATTATACCCTTCATACCATCAAGTATGTTTCTCACGCCATCACTATATTCCTCATACCATTAGGTATACTCATCACACCAAGTATACTCCTCATACTTTGTCTAGTACCGTACTTGACAACATTCCACTGCTGACAAGAGACTACACGGAGTTACTTCCGGGGTCACCGCCCCCACGGCCCCGTCCCAGACCTGGCCTCCTGTTTGCTAGGCTGATCGATCAAACTGTTAGTGTCCACAGCCCATGTGCACCACAGCCCAGCTGATAAGGAAATGCTCTTGCAGACAGCCAGGGGTCTGTTAAATAACAATGCTAGATCAGTTGTGTGTGTCTTTACCTCACATTATTATTACAATCAAAACTAAGCGCTAAACCCACAAGGGTCACACAGCATCGCCTCACAACATGCTCTGCAGTTAAAGAGCAATGTCTGATGACCTGCCGTTCGTGTATTTCTTCGCGTTCCAAGACATTTTAGCATTTATTTTTCTCAGGTAGTTTGGGTTAGGTTTTACAGGTTAATGTATATTTACCTACCTTTTTTTACGGATACTTACTCGATAATAACTAAATGCTAATAAAGACGGGTTGCTTATGTCTGGCAGCTGGGGCGTAGTGTAAAATCTAAAGCTAGCGTTTTCCAACGAACGGTAAAAATGGGAACGGAATGCGCGTCCAGATCGCTTTCACTGAGAGTATTTCCAGGGTGCAGCTCCTCAGGAGTGGCCAGCCACACTTGCTGACCGTCCTGCAAGTCGTTATAACACACACACACACACCTTCCACCACATGTTCACACTGCCTGCCCTCCTATACAAAATTAACAACCAGACTAACCTATTTCTGTACATTCCAGTGTTGCTAGCGAAGTTTTTGTCCTCTTATCTCCCGAGGGATATTTGTTATACACAATTACAAACAGTAAATTTTGCATATGGGAGCCTCATTCCTTCAATACACACTTATTAATGGTATAGTAATTATCCATGCTTCACGTTTAATAAGGGTCTATTGTGATGCAATCCGTTAATAATAATATTAACGATGTGTACAATAGTTCCTCAAACACTATGAATGACATGCTACTGATTGAGCCATAATTTAATGTAAATCTGTTATATGTAAACTTTATATATTCATTACATTTAGCAGAGATTTTGCGAGTGAAGTTACGTGGCGTGTTTAAGGATTAAATGATAAGAGGATCAAGCCCCACCACTCCTTGCATTGAATAACCACATCTTAATAGTAATAATTATATTTACTATTAATATTAAAGGTGCGTAATTATATATATATATATATATATATATATATATATATATATATATAACAGCGTGTTCAACGAACATCTCTTGCCACAATACAAGTCATTAATTAATGTTCCTGCTCAACACTGTAGTCAGACGACTTCTGTAGTTTACCTAGACAGTTTCGGTAGTCAGTTTTCCTTCCCCAGCCTGGTCCCTGACTAGGCTTTCCGTTGACGGCCTAATCAGGCTGTTTGTATTGGCTGCACACAGTCTACCCACATATATTCAGGAACTGATTTCATCAAAAAATTATCAGTCCCATTTTGAAGACAGCTAAGGGTGTGGTGGAAATTTCTCTTATGTATGGCAGGAAGGTGTTGAAAAGTCTGTCTCTTTACACTTACTGAGAATATATCTTAGCGTATTAACTCCACCCAGTTTTACATTGAAATCTTTAGCAAATATTGGACAATCCATAAAGACTTTTCCAGGATATACATTATTTGGTATCTTTCTCGCCTACCGTCCAAGGAGTAGTTCCAGGGACTTCAGGCGTTCCCAATAATTTATGTGCTTTGCTGAATTTATACGGACAGTGAAGGTTCTCTCTACATTGTCCAGATCTGCAATTTCGACTGCCTGACTGTTACTGTACAGCAACAGTCCACTGTAGAATGAATAACTAGTGTGCATATTAACTGGGACAGTGATGAAATAAGACATTTGGAAAATTAATGTTTACTTGAAAAATACATGGCAATGATAGGATAGGATTTGATAAGAGATATGACTACCCTTTGCTTTTATAAGCACTGCTACACGCTTTGGCAGAGAATCAACCAATGTTGAATATATTTTGGCAAGTTCTTCGTCATGGTACCAGGTTCTAATAACAGCAGCAATTAGCTTCTCCACAGTTGAACAGTCCTGTTTCACGATCCTGCGTTTGGTTATCGCCCATTGATTCTCAATTGGGATGAGATCAGGGCAGTTTCCAGGCCAATTTAGAACGCTTAGCCCACTCTCTTCAAAGAATGTCAGCCTTTTTCTGGAAGTGTGGCATGGAGCAAGATCCTGCTGGAAAATGCCTTTTCCATCAGGAAAGTCAATATCCACAAAGAGAAGCAAATGAGTTGCCAGGACTGTCTCGTATTTGTCACTGTTCATCGTTCCCTCAACAATAACAAGCCGTTCTGGGCCAAAACATTTTAGGTGGGTGTTTTGGCGCTTTTTAAAAGTGTCCATTCCGAAGACGCCTTTGTTTCGTCTATCACTGATCTGTACCCATGTACTTCAAAATGCGCCTCATATGAAAATATAACTTCTCCATTCATCTGTAGTCCATCCGTTATGATCGAGTGCCCACCGCAGCCCTTTTTCCTCTTCATAGCAGCAATCAATAATTGTTTCTTTACCCACTTTCTGGCAGCTCTGCCAACTTCAAAGGTTCCTTGAATTTTAAGAATCAACATTTACGTCAGCTGAAGCCAAACCCCTCTGTAGATCTTGGCTAGTTATCTTGGGATACTTTATACTATTTATGATAACTGTCATTGAGGTGTCTTGCGTTTTCTTCCACATCGTCTCGACGCAGCACTCCACAATCACCAGTGTCGTCAGCTCTTCAGAATCGGACCAACAGTTGACTTTGATAGGCTCAAATTTTCATTGATCTGTTGGATACTCAAATGAGCATGTTTTCTAAGAGCTACAATACTTTCACGCTTCCTGGGTATAACATCCATCATGAATTTCAGCAGTAATCATGAACTGAAGGGAAGAATTTGGCGAAACCACATTCACTTACGGAGCACGCTTGCAGGAATATCCTTTACAGAACAATAGCTGTTGTAGCACTGATGAGAGCCGCAGGATAACACCATAGCTGGATGGTTGCCAGAAGCCAGTACCAAACTCTTCTGAAAAGAACCCAAACTACATTAATTAAGCCGGAGACTAAGACATATTACGAGATAACAAAATTTATTCCTGTCCCAATTAATTTGCACACTACTGTATTAGTTGCTTGGAATTTCTGTTTTGAAAATTCTACTTATGCAGCCTATCATTTTCCTTGCTCCTTTGATAGTAACACTATTGCGATCTTTCAGTGCAGGATCTTCTGACATTATCATCCCTAACTTAAATCTTCCACTGTATTGATTGGTTCGAGCTTGTTTTATATTCTGTTCCGGTTTTCATTTCAAATTTTCCATAACAGAGTAACTAAATTAGTCCTTATTGCACTTGTGTCCTCAGTGGATGCTACTGTCTTACAAACTTTAATATTGTCTACAGATACAGTACTGATTTATGTCTCCGCATTAAATATGAAAATGATAAAAAAAAAATAATGCCATTACAAGCTCAAACGTTTGTATAAACTACGAGTCAAATGGTCTTGAACGAAGGTCTCCTCACGCAGCATTCCCACACGTTACCCCTGGGCCACGAAACAGAAATGAGGAGTTGCACTTTTCCATCGACTGTCCCACAACAGTTCCCACAAATAACATTTTATACACTAGTCTGCCCCACTCCCGAATTCAGGGCAAGGGTTAATTCATATACCATTCACGACCTGTCAGGGCAAATGGAGATCTCACAATCCTCGTGACTTTAACAAATGGTGTAAAATCTGCGTCATATAGATTCTAACATAAGCAAATTAATTCAGGCAAGTCACAACTACACGATATGTTGCACTTCATATTAGCGCACCACCCGACATTCTTTAAACTATTGCGGAACTGAATAATTACATACTAATAGGCGATTGCATTTTCCTAAAAACAAGTACTCCAGTTTCTTAGTTATCTCCTCTGTGATCTGCTGAAAAAAAACAAAAACAAGAAATGTTACAAGGGCGTAGCGTGGAAACGCCGCATTTAGAAAGAAAACAAATACTAAACACAAGGCCACCACGAAAATCTTATGCACTGTACCATCTCCCAAGTTGCCCCAGTACCCAGTTTGACCACTTGAAGAGCCACTCCTAGTGGCTGTAAGCCACACTGTCTACACATTGTAATGTTCAGTCAGAGCCAGCCAGCACCATCCTTCCTTCACCGTCTACACATTCTAATGTTCAGTCTGAACCGACAATACTTCAGCAGCGAGCCTAGTTGGTAATGAACCTAAATGCACAAACGTCAACGATATATTTTAAGACTAAGTCATTCATTCAACCTCTATCCTCTTGACACAATATTTGTTAGCTACTATTTAGTATTTGAAAATATCTTAGTTCGAACTAACAAATTCTGTTGGATATCGCCAGCATCAAATACAAACTAAAATTTACCAGGATTTTTTTTTTTTTCGGTTAGGTTGGAAATAGCCTAGTGCAACACTGCGTTCAGGCTTTTACGTGCGTCACAACGTACATACATGCTGCAATCTCTGCAAGGGCAGCAAACACAGCCTGCAAATGCTAACAAGGGCAGCAGGCAACAGCCTGCAAATGCTAACTGCCACCACTAAAGTCAACATTACGCTGCGCAACAAAATGTCAGATACTATTTTTTTTTTTTTTTGCATCTACCAAAAAATAAAATTTCAATCTTTTTCAATAAAATTTCAATCTTTTTCAATAAAATTTCAATCTTTTTCAATAAAATTTCAATCTTTTTCAATAAAATTTCAATCTTTTTCAATAAAATTTCAATCTTTTTCAATAAAATTTCAATCTTTTTTAATAAAATTTCAATCTTTTTCAATAAAATTTCAATCTTTTTCAATAAAATTTCAATCTTTTTCAATAAAATTTCAATCTTTTTCAATAAAATTTCAATCTTTTTCAATAAAATTTCAATCTTTTTCAATAAAATTTCAATCTTTTTCAATAAAATTTCAATCTTTTTCAATAAAATTTCAATCTTTTTCAATAAAATTTCAATCTTTTTCAATAAAATTTCAATCTTTTTCAATAAAATTTCAATCTTTTTTTACTTGAGCTTATGAAAGTTAAAATGAAAATTTAACCTTAGTAACTCAACATGTCATTTTTATTTTACATATTAGGAGGCTGCTTATTTTTTATATTAATTGGAAAGCGCAAAACCTGTAGGGGTCATTCAGCCACTTGAGAACAGGATGCACTAGGATTTGAAATCAGGGAAGGGTAGCTCCGATTCCCAGAATCAAGAAACTTTCAACAGCATCAGATCAACTCCAGCTTAGACTTTACTGCAGTAATCACAAACACTAAAACGTGATAATTTGGACACACCGTGCCTCCCTCTCGTCTCCTGGACACACCGTGCCTCCCTCTCGTCTCCTGGACACACCGTGCCTCCCTCTCGTCTCCTGGACACACCGTGCCTCCCTCTCGTCTCCTGGACACACCGTGCCTCCCTCTCGTCTCCTGGACACACCGTGCCTCCCTCTCGTCTCCTGGACACACCGTGCCTCCCTCTCGTCTCCTGGACACACCGTGCCTCCCTCTCGTCTCCTGGACACACCGTGCCTCCCTCTCGTCTCCTGGACACACCGTGCCTCCCTCTCGTCTCCTGGACACACCGTGCCTCCCTCTCGTCTCCTGGACACACCGTGCCTCCCTCTCGTCTCCTGGACACACCGTGCCTCCCTCTCGTCTCCTGGACACACCGTGCCTCCCTCTCGTCTCCTGGACACACCGTGCCTCCCTCTCGTCTCCTGGACACACCGTGCCTCCCTCTCGTCTCCTGGACACACCGTGCCTCCCTCTCGTCTCCTGGACACACCGTGCCTCCCTCTCGTCTCCTGGACACACCGTGCCTCCCTCTCGTCTCCTGGACACACCGTGCCTCCCTCTCGTCTCCTGGACACACCGTGCCTCCTCTCGTCTCCTGGACACACCGTGCCTCCCTCTCGTCTCCTGGACACACCGTGCCTCCTCTCGTCTCCTGGACACACCGTGCCTCCCTCTCGTCTCCTGGACACACCGTGCCTCCTCTCGTCTCCTGGACACACCGTGCCTCCCTCTCGTCTCCTGGACACACCGTGCCTCCCTCTCGTCTCCTGGACACACCGTGCCTCCTCTCGTCTCCTGGACACACCGTGCCTCCCTCTCGTCTCCTGGACACACCGTGCCTCCCTCTCGTCTCCTGGACACACCGTGCCTCCCTCTCGTCTCCTGGACACACCGTGCCTCCCTCTCGTCTCCTGGACACACCGTGCCTCCCTCTCGTCTCCTGGACACACCGTGCCTCCCTCTCGTCTCCTGGACACACCGTGCCTCCCTCTCGTCTCCTGGACACACCGTGCCTCCCTCTCGTCTCCTGGACACACCGTGCCTCCTCTCGTCTCCTGGACACACCGTGCCTCCCTCTCGTCTCCTGGACACACCGTGCCTCCCTCTGTCTCCTGGACACACCGTGCCTCCCTCTCGTCTCCTGGACACACCGTGCCCCCCTCTCGTCTCCTGGACACACCGTGCCTCCCTCTCGTCTCCTGGACACACCGTGCCTCCCTCTCGTCTCCTGGACACACCGTGCCTCCTCTCGTCTCCTGGACACACGTCCCTCTCGTCTCCTGACACACCTCTCGTCTCCTGGACACACCGTGCCTCCTCTCGTCTCCTGGACACACCGTGCCTCCCTCTCGTCTCCTGGACACACCGTGCCTCCCTCTCGTCTCCTGGACACACCGTGCCTCCCTCTCGTCTCCTGGACACACCGTGCCTCCTCTCGTCTCCTGGACACACCGTGCCTCCCTCTCGTCTCCTGGACACACCGTGCCTCCCTCTCGTCTCCTGGACACACCGTGCCTCCCTCTCGTCTCCTGGACACACCGTGCCTCCCTCTCGTCTCCTGGACACACCGTGCCTCCCTCTCGTCTCCTGGACACACCGTGCCTCCCTCTCGTCTTCTGGACACACCGTGCCTCCCTCTCGTCTCTGGACACCGTGCCTCCCTCTCGTCTCTGGACACACCGTGCCTCCTCTCGTCTCCTGGACAACCGTGCCTCCCTCTCGTCTTCTGGACACACCGTGCCTCCCTCTCGTCTCCTGGACATACCGTGCCTCCCTCTCGTCTTCTGGACATACCGTGCCTCCCTCTCGTCTCCTGGACACACCGTGCCTCCCTCTCGTCTTCTGGACACACCGTGCCTCCCTCTCATCAAGTCTCGCCTCTGCCTTCTTACTAGGTCGTGAAAACATTTGTGTGTGCTATTGCTGTCAAAGCTGTCCCTCCGCTTCCTTAGATCAAACCTGATTAACTTCAATTCATCCCATTAAGGAAAGTTCCTTGACGCTGTTAAATGGTTCTTGATCCAAGGAATTAGACCTCACCACCCCTTAATATGGATCGAACTGGATTACTCCCATTCCCCAGCCGCTGTATGACCCTACGTGTTTATCGCTTTTCCATGAATACAACTGCCATATCAAATTTTTTTTGTAACAGTTCGTCAGATATCTGGCCCTGCGGCGCGGTCTCATTATTATAATCAAAACCAAGCGCTGAGTGGGGTATCAAATCAGGCCCTCTGATGAAATGTCGGCCAGGCTGTTAGTGTTGGTATCATGTCTGACGTGGGCACCACGTGGTCGTTTGAGAATTCCTCTTCTATATACTTGACTGGATTATTATTATTATAATAAAAAAGAAGCGCTAAACCACAGGGGTCATACAGCGCAGCTATACTTGACTGGAAGACAGTGAATAATATAATAAAATTAATCACTAAACAAGGGTCATTCAACACTACAGGGAAGGATGTAGTAACAGAGCATTATTATTATTACAATCAAAGTAGTAACAGAGGAAAATGCGAAGGTTTGTAGGGAAGGAGGTGGAGCGTGTACAAGGGTAAGGGTTAATGGAGAGTGCAAAAGGTAAACTCATATCCAAATTGGTGCAGTAAGTTAGCGTCTGTTAAAAAGCAAAAAATCTGCGTCCAAGGTGGGACTCTCCGTGAGGTCAGGTAGTGTGTGTTTGGGCAGAGACTTTTTAAGTGAAATCTGCGTGCCCACTGACAGACAGGATAATATATTAAGATATGATGTACTGATAATGTAACTGCGATACTCGCAGAGCAGCGCCATGAGTTTGTATGTAAGATACCAACGAGCGAGACGTGGCCGGTATGTAGGCGGGGGAGTACAGTCTTTCAAACACAACAGCGGTGGTAAGATGGCCAGCAACCCAAACGTGGTTTAACAAAGCAATTTAGGAAGACACTGACGAGTCATGAGCTAGTTATGCTTACCAAGTTATCTCAATGTTTTCAGCAACGTAACCCTGCTTTTTACAAAAGCATTTTGCAAAGTCTTACCACGCATTTAGGTTACCTGCATTCAGTTTCGGGGCTACAATCCACGCGGCCCAGTTCCAGACCAGGTCTCCTGGTTTAGCCGAGAGCCTGATGCTCTTTCTCACTGCACGCAGTCTATCGTAAGCACCACAATCCGGCTGATCAGGAACTGATTTGAGGAGCTTATCTTCACACAGTTGAATTTACAGGATAATAGCTATAAAAAACACAGGTGCACAACCTGCATCTGTAGGTTACCTGTAAACGGTTTCAGGAGTCACCGCCCCCGCAGCCCGATCTCAGGCTATGATCAACCAAGTTACTGGTGCTAGCCGCAGGCGGATCAATTTGTGCATTACAGCCCGGCTAATCAGAAGCTTGAACTTATCAAGTTCCCTCTTAAAGACAGCTAGAGGCCTGCTGATACTTTCCCTTAGGTAGTGTTGGTTCCTTAGACTTGTCGTCTCAGTAGTCATGCCATCTCTGCTTATTTGGAGGTATTTCGCAACGTGTGCCAAGCCTCTTGCTTTTATAAGTCGTGATTTCTTTTTGCAGATTTGTGATTAAATCACTTCATTTTTTTTTTTTTTAACAAAGATTGGCTTCATGTAAAGCTTTATCAAGTCAATAAAAAGCTTGTCCTGCTCTTGTATCTTCATGATTACGCCTGTGTATCCTAGCTAATAGTTGTACATATACCTAGATTTAAGTGCATTACACCAGCACGACCCTACAATAGTCTACTAACACCCAGGTACATATTTATTGCACCATTAACAAGGGCAACAGGTGTGATGAGCCTTGCCAATACGTCTCGCCCTGCCAAAATGCAAAAGAGGATAGTTGACTAATTCCCAGATAGTTAATGTTAGATGAACATGGACAGCACGTGAAGGGGGACTTGCTCATACAAACCATACCACGGGTGGGGTTCGAACCCGCGGTCAGAGAGTCAAAACTCCAGACCGTCGCGTGAGTCTTGCTCATACATCTTGCGCTGCCTGGTAATCGAACTCTGGTCCATTTGGCTGTGAGGATCGCTCTCTACCATCAAGCTACAGGATTATCATGGAGAAAAATGACAGTTACTATGTGACAGGCTTACATAAAACCACCGAATGTATGGGATGGAAACTACTGAAAGGCAGCTGGCAAATACAATCAATCATACTACTACACTTTATAAGCTACTGGAAGAAAAATTGCCAAACGTTACTTAGCAACAGTGGCAGAATTGATAACCACCACTTTAAAATAATGTAACTAGGCAACTGGCAGGACTGAAATATTCCTTGAAAATAACCGTAACTAGGCAACACTGGAAACATTGCCAAACACCTCTTGATAACAGGAACGTAATTGATCAAGTGGAAAGACTGCCAAACACTACTTGAAAATAATAACGTAACTAGGTAAGCGGCAATATTGCCAGACACAACAGCAACATAACCAGATCAGAGTAATAGGATTAACAAAACACTAACTTAAATTCAAGAAATTAAGAAGCACTCGGTCATTAATGGGTTACATACAGCAGAATGTTTTAGATAAACCGCAGTTATACCGCGTTATGTCAAGATTTACAGGTATATTACTTGACAACTATGAAAATATAAATAATGAACTTAATTATAATCAGAGGGAAAAAAAAAGGTCACGCCACACTCTTAATCTCTTTTAAAAATAAATCAAATATAAACTGTGATACTCTTTAAGCACTGTTCAATGAGAACTTTCAATAATTAATAACCCATAAAAACACTAAATTTAAATATGAGATATGAGAAACACAAGCTAAGAGAAGGGATGAAAGAAGAGAAATAAGAGACCAAAGAGAGATAAACAATGTTAAAGTTTTGTGGCTTAACAACTTACAAGGATAGTGGAGCTACCGAACTCAACAATGCACAAGTATTGCTCAGAGTATGCATCAATGTGAGCATCTAGACTTTTGGAAGTGCCTCGAAGCGCAGACATCAACTCACCGCACCAGAAGAATGCAACACGTAGCGCATTGGAAGGTTTAGTCCTTGAATTGTCAGCAGAAATAACCCACTACTGGCAAAGGACAACACGATGCATTGTAGCGAGAAGCTGCATTTACACAGGTGTTCAAGTGTCAATTAAAAAGTGCTCTGCCAAGGGGGTGACGAGATTCGCTCCCACTCAGGGGTTTAAGTAGATTTAGTAAAAAAATCGAGGGAAAAACGGCAACGGTATATAACTGTGTATACCTGGCTGTGTACCACTGTGTACCTACATATGTACCAGCGTGATCACAATATCACGCTGGTATGTGTGTGTGTGTGTGTGTGTGTGTATCTGGCTGAAAAACATTCCCACCTCCTGGTAGCTGAAGTATGTTCAAGGCATATTCCTCTATGAAAAAAGAAAAGTAAACTGGAGAGAGAGAGAGACGCACCCTCTACAGGAGAAGACGAAGAATCACTGAGCTCCTCAAGAATGCCGGACTATATGATTCACGGAAGGAAGCGCTAACCAGGGAAGTGGAAAATACTGAGCTAAAGTTAAAGGACTCATACAGGATCCAGGTGAGTCAAGAGGAGCTAAAAGCGATTAGTGAAATTGAAAAATTCGAAATATTTATTTTCATATGCCAAAAACAAGGCAAAAACCACTTCTAGTATAGGGCCCCTGCTCAGACAAGACGGATCTTACACAGATGACAACAAAGAAAGGAGTGAGATACTGAAATCTCAATATGACTCTGTGTTCAGCGAACCACTAATCCGTCTAAAGATACAATCCAAACAATTTTTTCATGAATGAGCCTCAAAACCCTGCCAATGTATGCCAAATTTCTGACATAACCCTAACTCCTCTAGACTTTGAGAAAGCCATCGACGACATGCCCATGCACTCAGCCCCAGGCCCAGACTCGTGGAACTCTGTGTTCATTAAGAACTGCAAGAATCCCCTCTCACGGGCTCTAAGTATGCTATGGAGAAGGAGCATAGACACTGGTGAGATTCCAGTCATTGAAAACAACGGATATAGCCCCACTCCACAATATACCTTTGATATACCTTTGAAGAGTTTCGAGAGTATCTACTCTCTGAGCCCGGCCATGGCCCAGGCTCGTCTGGTGCTTGCCTGGTCAACCAGGCTGTTGCTGCTGGAGGCCCGCTGCCCCACATATCCATCACAGCCTGGTTGATCTGGCACCCGATGAAGATACTTGTCCAGTTTCCTCTTGAAGGCTTCTACACTGGTTTCAGCGAAGTTTCGGATATCTTCTGGTAAGATGTTGAATAGTCTGGGACCCCGGATGTTAATACAGTGCTCCCGTATTGTCCCCACCGCACCCCTGCTCCTCACTGGGTTAATTTTACACTTCCTCCCATATCTCTCACTCCAGTATGTTGTTATGGCAGTGTGCAGATTTGGGACCAGGCCCTCAAGTACTTTCCAAGTATATATTATCATGTATCTCTCTGCCACAAGGTGGCAGCAAAGCAGTAGCTAAGAACTATAGACCAATAGCTTTAACGTTCCATATCATAAAAATCTATTGTACGGAGACCATCCTAACTATTGCTGCTTGGACTCATCCTTCCTGCTATGTCAATCCATCCTACCTAGTACATAGAAAGCCCCTTGTTATGCTGAGCATTTAGGGCAAATTAGGTCAGTGTCCTAGGATGCGACTCGCACAGTAGACTAACACCCAGATACCCATTTTACTGATGGGGAACATAGACAACAGGTGTAAAGAAACACGCCCACTGTTTCTACCCTGGCTGGGAATCGAACCCAGGCACTCGCCGTGTGAAGCGAGAGCTTTAGCCACCAGCCCACCAGAGCCCCTAAGAAGCAGGATAGCAAACCACCTGGACTCTCAAAAATTGCACAACCCAGGGCAACATGGTTTCAGAGCAGGTCGCTCCTGCCTCTCGCAACTGCTAGACCACTATGATATGGTCCTAGATGCACTGGAAAACAAACAGAATGCAGATGTAGTATACACAGATTTTGCAAAAGGCTTTGACAAGTGCGATCATGGTGAAATAGCACACAAAATGCGTGCTAAAGGGATAACTGGCAAAGTAGATAGATGGATTTTCAACTTTCTAACCAATCGAACACAGAGTAGTGAGTTAAATTGGATGCTGCCATAGTGAAGAGCTCTGTCCCACAAGGCACAGTACTCGCACCCATCCTGTTCCTCATATCAGACAGACAGGGATGTAAACCACAGCACCGTATCATCCTTTGCAGATGATACTAGGATCTGCACGAGAGTGTCATCCACTGAGGAAACGGCAAATCTCCAAGAAGATATAAACCAAGTTTTCCAATGGGCAACAGAGAACAATATGATGTTCAATGAAGACAAATTCCAACTACTCCGTTAGGGAAAACTGGAGGAAATAGTAGCTAGAACTGAGTATATTACAAACTCTAATCACACAATAGAGCGGAAAAGTAATGTGAAGGACCTGGGTGTGGTAATGTTCGAAGACCTCACCTTCAAGGACCACAACAATGCCACTATCACATCTGCGAGGAAACTGATAGGATGGATAATGAGAACATTCAAGACAAGAGATGCTAAGCCAATGATGATCCTTTTTAAATTACTTGTTCTCTCTAAGCTAGAACCTTTACTGCACGTATAAGTTCCATCAAACACCTTAACTACTGGTAACGCCTGGAAGCACTAGACTTATATTCACTGGAGCACAGGCGAGAGAGAGATATCATAATCTACACCTGGAAGATTCTGGAGGGACTGGTCCCTAAAATGCACACAGAAATCACGCCATAAGAAAGCAAAAGACTTGGCAGACGGTGCAAAGTACCCCCAGTGAAAAGTAGGGGCGCCACTGGTACACTAAGAGAAAACACTAAGTGCCCGGGGCCCAAGACTGTTCAACAGCCTCCCACCAGCCATAAGGGGCATTACCAGTAGGCCCCTGGTTGTCTTTAAGAGGGAGCTGGACAGATACCTAAAGTCAATGCCAGATCAGCCTGGCTGTGGTTCATACGTTGGACTACGTGCAGCCAGCAGTAACAGCCTCGTTGATCAGGCCCTGATCCACCGGGAGGCCTGGTCATAGACCGGGCTGCGGGGACGTTGATCCTCTGAATGCCCTCCAGGTAGGTAGGGAGACCCAGACGTATCTACTATTGTACGGAGACCATCCTAACTATTGCTGCTTGGACTCATCCTTCCTGCTATGTCAATCCATCCTACCTACTGCTGCATGGACCCATCCTACCTACTGCTGTGTGGACCCAGCCTATCTTATCTCAGTGCTGTGTGGATCCATCCTATCTTACCTCGTGGCTGCATGGATCCCATTCTACCCTACCTCCTGCTGTGTGGATCCCAACTTATCCCACCTACCGTTGTGAGGATCCCATCCTACACTACCTACTGCTGTGTAGATCCTGTCCTACCCCACCTACTGTTGTGTGGATCCCATCCTACCCTATCTATTGTTGTGTGGATCCCATCCTACCCTATCTATTGTTGTGTGAATCCTATCATACCCTACCTACTGCTGTGAAGATCTTACCCTATAGTACTGCTCTGTGTACTTTACTTACTGCTGTGAGAAACACCCTGCCCTGCCTACTGCTTTGTGGAAACCCCCCTGCCCTGCCTACTGTTTTGTGGAAAAACCCCTGTCCTGCCTACTGCTTTGTGGAAAACCCCCTGCCCTGCCTACACACACAAAGGCGATCTCAATAATGCACAAGCCACGGGAATATTGAAAACATTAGCTAAAGACCTGTCACATTTCGTAAGCTATCCAATACCTTTGATGAGTTTTAAGTCTTTCTACTCCCGGAGCCCGGCCATGGGCCAGGGTTGTCTGGTGCTAGCCTGGTCAATCAGGCTGTTGCTGCTAGAGGCCCGCTGCCCCACATATCCATCACAGCCTGGTTGATCTGGCAACTGAATATACTTGTTCAGTTTTCTCTTGAAGACTTCTACACTTGTTCCAGCAGTGTTTGATATCTTCTGGTAAGATGTTAAATAATCTGGTACCACGATGTTGATAGTGTTCCTTTGTTGTGCCCACCGCACCCCTGCTTTTCACTTGGTTTATTTTTAACTTTCTCCCATATCTCTCGCTCCAGTACGTTATGGCAGTGTGCAGATTTGGAACTAGGCCCTCTAGTACTTTCCAGGTATATATCATGCATCTCTCCGCTCCAGTAAGTACACAAGACTTAAGGCGTTCCCTGTAATTTAAATGCTTTACTGGTTCTATGTGGGCTGTAGACGATCTCTGTATCTGTTCCAGCTTTGACATTCCTCCTGCCCTGAACGGGGCCGTCAACACGGAACAATATTCCAAATAAGGGAGCACTAGAGAATTGAAAAGTGTCACCAATGGCATTATTTTCCTTGTTTTGAAAGTTCTTATTGCTCATCCCGTCATCCTCCTTGCTGTCATGACCTTCGTCTTATTGTGTTCTTTGAAAGGAAGGTCAGCTGACATAATTATTCCCATGTCTTTCAGGTGTTCCTTTCCTTCTATTTGACGATCCTCTTGAGTTTTGTATACAGCGTTCCTTTTGAGTTCTTCATTCTTTCCATACCCAAGCAGATGGAACTTATGGCCATTGAAGATCATGTCCTCAATGTTGCAAGACTTGCAACTACCTTACATACAGAATTTTCCCCTCAACCTATGTTGCAATTCTTGCAACACTGCATTGTTCCTGACGAAGCACGAAAGTCCTTGAGCTGTTTTCCATCCCCTAGGAATATAATTTATATCTGGAATTTTTTTTTTATAAGGACTGATCTTAAAGATGCACACAGAAATCACTCCAAAGCAAGAGGTTTGGCAGACTGTGCAAAATACCCCAAATGAAAAGGGCGGAAATAATTACACTAAATGTAAAGGGATCAAGGCTTATCAATACCCTTCACAGAAGAGGAATTGCCATCAGAATTCTGCCTGTTTTCAAGAGGAAATGGGATAAGTTCCTCACGTCAGTTTTTAATCAGCTGGCCTGTGGTACACACCTTGAACTGCGTGCGGGTAACACCAACAGCCTAGTTGAGCAGATCATCCACTGGCAGGCCGGCTTTGTAGCAGGTCCGAGGGGGGTGCCGACCCCCGAAATAGACTCCAGGTAATGTGGAGATTAGTATGACTGATACTTCCCAATCTACATCCCTATTCCTGATCTCGCCCTCCACCCCTCCTGCTAACCCTCACGGAATATAACACTAGAACCTTCTTAAAAATCTATGCACAAGCACTGAAGTGTGGACTACACCTGATATATAGTGTATACACAGATGTGGATCTCAAGTCTACACATACCCAGAGATGTGTACCTCAGTGTACACACCTAGAGATGTGCATCAGGGTATATACACCAAAGATTTACTCTAATTCCTAAAACAGGACTTATCCTTGATGTTAATGTACAGGTGAACCGCAGCCATAACTATCCACATTCAGTCGATATCAGCTGGTTTACTTAGTCTTATGGCTTCTGACAATGAGGGTAATTAAGCCTGTATGTATTTTTGAGGAACTTCAATCAATAATACCTAAATCCCTAAAACAAGGATGAAAGTAACCCATTAACTCTCAGCATTAATACATATAAACATAGCTCTTTGTGTCTATATCCCCTCACTTTAAGTAATCAGTAATGACATACTCAATGTAATTCGCCACGGATAGGCTTCAAAACTGACACTTGTAACTAAGAATGTCACATGTATAGGGGCCCGATGGTTATAAAGCACCGATTCTATTGTATTACAAATACAATGTACTATTTTGTGTGCCCTCAATACTACTGTAAAACGTGTATATATTATGCATGCAATACTTAAAACTTGACGCAGCAGCAGCACCACCACACCCGCCTACGTGCCTATGATGACCCCTAACCTCCCTGAGGTTAACTTATCCAACCTCACTAAACAGCACAAATATATAAACACCTGTCAAAACTGTACTCTATGTGATTTATCACATAGAATGTGCCAAGATAAATGACATAACATTCATTCGTGGAAAAATGTGAATTAAGGTAAGTTTGCAATAGATATATTCTAGAAATTTCACATACTTCAAGTGACATGCATTATACGTTACGGAAAATAGTACTAAATAAATGGACGAAGATGAAGATGTTCAAGTATTACACTGTGAATGATTATAGAGACGAGGAAAGAGATAATAGAGGTAAGAGTGCGGGGAGAGGTAGTGAGAGTGGGTGGGAGGGGGCGAGGTTGACTGTAAACAAACACTAGTTCACGTGTTAACACTGTCTCTCTCACTTACCCACCAGATGTTAGGCACTCACCTGTGCATGTCGCTACATGACGTTTTTCACAACTTACCTGTAGATCATGATGTTTAGAGTCTGTGTGGGTGCAAGCTCTTATAACTCCCGCGCGCCAATCCCATTCGTTTATTTTGGATAATTTCAACTTAGAACTACCAGAAACACTAAGAAACCGTTTGCCCACTATTTCCTCTCTTGTTTTAGCCATGATTCACTTTACGTTTCATTTTGAAATCATTCAAGACACTTCATTTTAGAGAAACCCGGACAGACAGTATTCACCCCTCCACTGTTGCTTATGCACTGACCAGACACTGGCGGAAGAACATACTGGGGCCGCGCAACTCCTCCGCCGCCGCCATCAAAACTAGACATTGTTATATCATCGCTGAATTACCTTCATTGCACTCCTCTTGAAGTTAAACACGTCACATACTTCATCTCAGACACTTCTCGCTACGTGGGTATGTGGGTAACTGCACCTAGCGGTCCCGAAAAGCCCCATTCAACAGAAAGTGTTCATCCGTAGGAGAAATTTTGAACCTACGGTGTTGAAACTTACCTTTTCAGAAAGTCTTATGGTAAAACACCTAAGTCAGCTGCCAGCTGTCAAAGGCACTTGTCGATATACACTAACTTTTTTGTGTGTATGGGTGTGTGTCAGACCATTCATGAAAAAGTTAGAACGTTTCTCTCAATCAGTTCATTCATGAAAAGGCTAAAACGTTTCTCTCAGCCACAGTTCATTCGTGAAAAAGCTAGAACGTTTCCCTTACAGTTCATTCATGAAAAAGCTAAAACGTTTCTCTCAATCACAGTACATTCATGAAAAAACCTATAATGTTCCTCTCAATCAGGGAAAACATACTAAAACAACTCGTATGTCTATAATGATCTCAATAGGTAAATATATCATAGCGACCATAAGTAAATTAAGGGTATAAAAAATCACAATCATGCCACTGTCACTTGGTAATATATTACCTACAAATAGAGTTGCAAATTTGTATTTCTCTCAAAGTTCCTTGATGCCAGTGAATGGCTCTTGATCCAAGAATTCGAACCTCCCTTTCCTTGGATCGAATCACTGAATCCCATTTCCCCCTGGTGCTGCATGACCCCTATGAGTTTAGTGCTCTGTATAATAATGGGTTTATATATGAAGTACACTGTAGGTCTCACGGTCGAGAACAATGTTATTGCAACTACAAGAAAAATGATAGGTTCAATAACTAGAACCTTCAGAACAAGAGATGCCAAGCCAATGATGATACCCGGCCACTAACATGCTGAGGCGCTATGACCCAGGCACAGCCAGGGGAAAATGCTCGTATTTCTGAAAATCACTGAGAAGGCCAGGCTTCACAGATGTGACAGCACAATTAGAAGGGTTTGATCCAGGGAAGGAGAGGGCTCTCTCCATGGGAACTGGAGTAACATTCTGTTTCCTTGGATCAAACCTATTTACCGCCCGATGCACAACTGACTGTTTTAGCGCTTCACGAGGCTTGTAAATAAAATTAATAATATCACTAATACAAAAAATAAGTTTCTTTCATATGTGGTACACAGCCCACAGGAACTGGTTTACTATTGCCGTTATGCAGCAAGACGCCTTTCAGACTGGGTTCGTAGCCGATACCAAGTGCTTCCATCAGACCATTAATATTGTTGCAGGCCACTAAATCACCCTCCATTACGAAGAAATCGTTGAACTGCTGATGACAGTCCCGAAATCTTGAAATGTTCACATCAGTTGCTAGGAGATTCCACTGTTGAAGACGAGAGCCTAGCAGCTCTGCCTTATTTTTGGGTAGTTTCAGATCCCTGACAAGGTCATGGAGTTCCCCTTTTGTTATGAGATGTGTCCTAGAGGAGTGTGCTTCATCAAAGTTTCGGTCACTGTGTAATCCAGCACTGTCATCCTTCTCTTCTTCCTCCTCACCACTTTCTTCATCTGACTCGAAGGATACCCAAGTTGGTGCATCAGGAACAGGTAGACCTTCTCCATGTGGAACTGGGCGAATAGCTGATGGAATGTTTGGATATTCAATGGACCCCTTTTTTTTTCTTTGACAAGCACTTTTGTACTGGAGGTACCATGCAGAAATAATTGTTGGTATGGTCTGTTGGTCATTTATCATTATAATACAGAACATGGCAGCTAAGTAGAAGTATTTATATCATTCAGTAGGAAAATAAAATTAATATAATATGCCTCACATGCATATCAATAGCTTGCTCAGTGAATATTTATTTTAAGTTTAAAAAGTGTTTGCCAAAGAAAATCACCTACCTTTCACCTCAAAATATAAACTTGTACAGCACAACCACCTTCTATGACTGCTGGAACAATAATGAAGGGCAGTGAGACTGTGTGGTAAGAAACACTGCCGCAAGCCTGTTGGAACCTGTTGTGACACGTAGGTGTATATTGAAAAGTAGAGCTAACAAACAATTTTAACCATGATATTCATTATCAGTGACCTAAAATTAGTTGGAAATTGCTACTCTGGTCTCGGAAGCATTTTGGTTGTTGACCAGTGTAATGTGAGGGAAGTATCAGTGTGTGTGTGTTCAACTATTTGTGGTTGCAGGAGTCTATTCTCAGATCCTGACCCTGCTTAACTTGCCACTCTCCAGATTCACTCCCTCAGCCTCGTGGGCCCTATCGTACCTGCTCTTAAAAATTATGTAGGAAGTCTGCCTCCACTTCACCGAGATTATTCCACTTCCAGACAACTCTGACTGAAGGAATATTTCCTAACATCACTCTAGTTTATCCGTGACTAACTTCCAGCGGTGTCTCCTAGTTCCAGTTTCTCGCCTCTCAAACAGCTTATCGCAGTCTACCTTATAAATTCTTCTGAGAATTTTGTATATGTCCTCCCTGGTTCTTCTGTTCTCCATTGTAGTTAGCCTCTCCTCGTAGCTCATTCCCCTTAGCTCAGGAACAAGCCTTCTTGCATACTAATGCATTTTTTTCAAATTTAACATGATTGTTCAGGTGCGGGTTCCATACTGGTGGAGAAACTTCAAGATGGGCCTGACGTATGTTGTATAAAGGGCCCGGAACAAGTTCTTGAATGCTAGCTGTCAGAGTTGCCAGACGAGCAGAAGTTAGCTGGCAGATGCAAGCCTCTGGCGATATAATAGACACTATGCTCACCCCTAGATCTTTCTCTCAGAATGAAGTCTTCAACCTATCTCTCCCTAGTACATACTCCGTTTCCGGTCTTCTTGTTCCTACCCAGTATTCATGACCTTGTATTTATTGGGGCTGAATTCAAGCAACCAATGTGTGTGTGTGTATAGAGGCGACACCTGTGTGGAAGGAAGGAGACACCTGTAAGGGAGATGACGTGTGAGACCGCTGCCTCTCGCTCTAAGTCTTCGATTACATGTTCACCAAGCAGTAAAGGGAATATAAATAACGTGACGAAAGTATCTAACCATGACAGGACTTTCACCAATAATTCAAGTTGAACAAATTTAGATTTAAAAAGGATACAAGGATGTATCTGGCAAAAAGAATTGTAAATGAGTGAAATTCCCATGCAGCGTCACACGGGTGAGAACTTTGGGTAGTCTTAAATACAGGTTTAATAGGTACATAAGTGGGTGTGAGTTGGAACTACCTACCATGGACCAACAGGGATAATGAAGTGTTCTTTCACTATGTTCTTTAAAACGCTCGCTGACCAAGTGCTTTAAATTCGGTTAACGCTCACGTTCAATGTTATGAAAAATATATAAATGCGATTTTATGTTCTGAAATTGTTGTCAGCAGAGTGTGAAATCTGTAGAGATTTAAAACAGTGAAAATTACAGACATTTTCCGCACGACAGGATGTAGAAGGTCAAAACGTGGCCACTGTCTCAGTTATTATGATTATCATCTTGTGGCAGCTCGAAACCGGTAATGGCATACAACTGAGGAATGGGGAAAGGGAAGATTAGGTTTGGAGAGGAAGAGGAAAGCAGCTCCAACTCCTTGGATAAAGATCATTCACCAGCATTAGGATAGCTTTTCCTGGAGAAGGGGGAGGGGGCTATCTCAGTAATGAAATGTGACAACGGCTTCCCATAGATTTGTGAATATAATTGCTTAAATTATTGACATTTGTTGTGTGAATCTTAGGTAGAGATAAAAAAAAACTTTAAAAAAAAATCTGATAAAATGAATACAAGGGAAGAGGAGACTGGGAACATATATCAAATTCTCGAATTTAAAATGGAAGTGAGATCTAGGTAGGCTACATGTATTATATACACCCAGAGGTATACTTCTCTAGTGTATTCAAACTCTCAAACTGAATTTACCTTAAACCCTATTTTATGTGTTAAAGTATTTTGATTTGTGATGAACAGGTTACATACAGCTTTACAACCATCGTGTAATCGACAGGCTTTAAACCCCATTAACCGGTATACTTGGTACTCGTGTTACACCCTAACAGACATTCCGTTGGGTCCCAGTTTTTATTTTTTAGATGCCAGAATAACTTAGCATATGCCCCGTAAAACTTCATGATACAATGCACATTCTCTATAGTAATATGAGCAAGTCTCTTGATCTCGGCCAGAGATCGCTCGAGGCTGGTCTACACGGTCCAGGTGACACTTATTTCAATGAGGGAAGACTATTACATTCATGGGGAAGCACTAAACTTGCAGTGGTTAAACAACGCCTCGGGAAATAGGAGGCAATCTTAATTAATTCGAACTAAGGATTGGGTAACTTCAATTCCTTGTCTCAAGAGCCCACCTGCATCAAGGCTTCCCGTTGGAAAGGGAAAAAAAATCTCAACACAACTTCATGCTAAATTCCCTGTTTCTCAATAACAAAATATTTCCTTCTGTTTACATATGTTTGCAATATTCGGAGGCGGTATATTAATCTAAATCTTGTTCACCAGTTTAATCGTCGTGCTATGTAAATCCTTTTGACCGCCATTTCGCCATGAAAGCGAGACAATCCATTCTCGATTGCTAGCGCACTCAGCTCATACATTAAGGTCCGTGGTTCGGTCCCCGGTACGGGTACAAACATTAAGACGAGTTTCCTTAAGACACCTGCTGTCCATGTTCACCTAGCAGTAAACAGGTACCCGAGTGTTAGCCGACTAGTGGGGGTCGCATCCTGAGGACAAAACTGACCTAATTAGCCCAAATTGCTTTGCATAACAAGGGGCTTTCTATATAGTAGTACGTCAGTGACGCCAGCTAGGCATCAATGATATACTAGTAGAAAATATTTTTAAATAAATATGATCGTAATAACCACAAGACCATCATAATAGCCTGTCACTGGAAAGATCTGCAAGAAAATATAAACATATTCAAGCAGCTAGAAAATAAGTTATCCATAACAGAAAATTGCATCTACACTAACTGTTCCATTCCATTTCAATCACTCACGATATGCAAGTCTAAAGAGAAGTACGGACACACTGAAGTACTAGATGTACAGAAAACAAAGACAAACAATGCCATGTTTTTTGTTATATTTGTTATATGTGGTCGTAGTCTAGGTGTAGTGTCGAAGAGTGTAAATATGTATTCAGCCTAGTAAGCCGAATTGATCACTAGGCCGGATTACAATAAAAATTGTACTTTTCGAAAATTTTCTTTTATGGATTAGTATATTCTTTCTCAGAAAACAGCAAAAAAAAAAAAAATGCCTTTGTATCAATCCTAACTTAAAGAGACCTTGATATAATGAACGTAAATTTTAGCCTATTTCTGCTAAACATATTTCAAATGCAATTTTAATCTTATTTAACATTAATTAAAATCAAGGCTATATATTTTTTTCAGTATACCGAGACCAATTTTCACTGTGCTTATTCAGCAAAAATGACCGTTGCTTTTTAAGCCATACTCGCCGAGTATGATTATTCGGCAAGACATACACACATTGTATGTAGATATGTATATAATATGTATAAACAGCTTTTAATACCTATTTCAGAGATTAAATTATTCTACACTGGTGGTAGACAAGTGACGCGTAGCCTGTATTTGAGATCTGGAATTTCTGACCCCAGGGTCGCATGGAAGTAATTTTCAAGTATATTTTATTACAGACGATTCTTAATATTGTAAAAGTTTCATCGACGGCGAAAAAAGTCCAACTGATCAGGTTCTCGACGCTAATAACTTTCAACATTAAAAAGTACCAAAGTCTTGTCCATGATGTGCACACCAACTAGCCATCACTTACTTGAATTTGAAAAAAAAAATGTAAGAGATAATTACGGTGATTTATTAAATCAAAAGGCGGACTGTTCTAATTAAGCTTCATGAGCTAAGAGATTGTCAGACACTAAATCCACAATTCAAAAACTTAATAAACAACGTAAATACAATAGCACTAATTATGATTACATGCCATCTGGGGCGCTAAACCCGTAGGTGTTAGTAAGACCCTAGGGAATTAGAAGCATTCAACTTGGAACCAAGGGAAGAAAAAGTCCAATTCCTTGGATCAAGAGCCCCCTCACCGGCATCCAAGCACCTCCCTTGAGGGACAACACCAGAATACTACAACAGACAGAGGTATAGCAAGATACAGGCATCGAAGAATAAAAATAATACCTGTAAGTTTAATAAAAGACTACATGAAATTATTATTTTAACAGGGAAGCACTAAATCCGTAGGGATCACATACGTTCACCTGCACCAATACACCCCCGCCATGAATGTAAAAAGTATATCAACAAATTCTTCAGCTGCACAACTCCCGTTATTGCGCAGATAACACAGTCTTCTTTTTAATTCAAATGATAATTAAGTATTTATGGAACACTGTAACTGCTACATACATAATAAAAACTAAAAATTGCAAACACAACAATAAATGAAGAGTACTTGTGTGCTGAGGTTGACGATGTTTCCTCCAGTCACGTTTTGGCCGCCAACCTTCTTTCCGCTTCACCATCTTCCACTACTAGCAGTCACTAGCACCTGCTGTTTAGTGGGAAGTAAATCTAATAGTGGCACTCAAGAGAACTTAAACTAACGTCTTATATACACTGATAGACCTACTAGACACCTCTCAGTGTTGACCCGCCACCTGTGTCCTCTCAACACCACAACAACTTATCCACATTAACATAAAGGCTATAATTTCCCTGATAATACTTACTATTAGGGAGCGCTAAATAATATATATATATAAAACCAGTGCCAGGTTATTTCCTGGTGGAGTGTCCACTTAATTTATATAATTTACATTATCAGAAGACATACAGTGACGTCACTCGGTGGTAACAATCACTTCCTGATTATTATTATTATTATAAAAAAATAAAAAATCACTTCCTGAAACTAAAACACTTGAACATTCTACATAAGACCATATATCTGGGACCAGCTGTATGGCCCTACGGATTTAGCACTTTACAATATATTAATAACAGTATATCCTAAATCCAGGTATGGATAGTATTTCGAGAATCATAGCATGACTTTGAAACTGTGTACATTAAAATACGTAGATATACTCTGAGCTTATTCTCACCTTCCAAGAGAAATAAATACCTTAATGCTGGTGAGAGGCTTTTGATCCAAGGAAGTGGATTTCTCCTCCCCTTCCTAGCGTCAAACCTGATTGCCGCCTTTTAATCTCCTAGGTGTTGTATGACCCCTACTGATTTAGCGCTTTCCCGTGATAGTGATTTCAGAGAGAAAAGAATCATCGCTTGAAATGTATAACAGTCGCATATATGATATCCACACATGAGGCTCCCAGATCTCCCACACATGAGGCTCCCAGATCTCCCACACATTAGGCTCCCAGATCTCCCACACATGAGGCTCCCAGATCTCCCACACATGAGGCTTCAATATACAAGGCTCCCACACACGAAGCTCCAATACACGAGGCTTCCACACGAGGCTCCACATATGAGGTTTCCAGCCTTACACATACGAGGATCCCACACATGAGGCTCCTACATATGAGGCTCCCACATATGAGCCTTCTACACACGAGGCTTCCAGACATGGGGCTCCCACACACGAGGCTCCCACACACGAGGCTCCCACACATTAGGCTCCCTTACTTGGTGCTTCCACACATGGGGTTCCCACACATGAAGCTCCCATACATAGGGCCCCCACACAAGGCTCACACATGGGGCTCTCGTTCATGAAGTTCCTACACATGGGCTTCCACACATCGTGCTTCCCCACATATGGGGCTCTCCCACACATGAAGCTTCTACACATGGAGCTCCCACATGAGGTTCCCACACATGGGGCTCCCACACATGAAGCTTCTACACATGGAGCTCCCACACATTGTGCTTCACATATGGAGCTCCCACATGAGGTTCCCACACATGGGGCTCCCACATGAGGTTCCCACACATGGGGCTCCCACATGAGGTTCCCACACATGGGGCTCCCACATGAGGTTCCACACATGGGGCTCCCACATGAGGTTCCCACACATGGGGCTCCCACATGAGGTTCCCACACATGGGGCTCCCACTGAGGTTCCCACACATGGGGCTCCCACATGAGGTTCCCTACACACATGGGGCTCCCCATGAGGTTCCCACCCCTGAGGTTCCCACACATGGGGCTCCCACATGAGGTTCCCACACATGGGGCTCCCACATGGGTTCCCACACATGGGGCTCCCACATGAGGTTCCCACACATGGGGCTCCCACATGAGGTTCCCACACATGGGGCTCCCACATGAGGTTCCCACACATGGGGCTCCCACATGAGGTTCCCACACATGGGGCTCCCACATGAGGTTCCCACACATGGGGCTCCCACATGAGGTTCCCACACATGGGGCTCCCACATGAGGTTCCCACACATGGGGCTCCCACATGAGGTTCCCACACATGGGGTTCCCACATGGGGCTCCCACATGGGGCTCCCACATGAGGTTCCCACACATGGGGCTCCCACATGAGGTTCCCACACATGGGGCTCCCACATGAGGTTCGCACACATGGGGCTCCCACATGAGGTTCCCCATGGGGCTCCACATGAGGTTCCCACACATGGGGCTCCCACATGAGGTTCCCACACATGGGGCTCCCACATGAGGTTCCCACACATGGGGCTCCCACATGAGGTTCCCACACATGGGGCTCCCACACATGGGGCTCCCACATGAGGTTCCCACACATGGGGCTCCCACATGAGGTTCCCACACATGGGGCTCCCACATGAGGTTCCCACACATGGGGCTCCCACATGAGGTTCCCACACATGGGGCTCCCACATGAGGTTCCCACACATGGGGCTCCCACATGAGGCTCCCACACATGGGGCTCCCACATGAGGCTCCCACACATGGGCTAGCTGATTGATACACGTAGGGCTGTAGCCAAACCTCATGTTTTCTATCTACACACCAAAGGGCAACAGCTCAAGGGGTAATCTAAACTCCCATTTCAGAGAAACGAGTGTACTTGTCTACATACACAGCAAATGCACGAGGCCAGGGCTTGATGAAGTCATCATAGACCATGGCAACTCAGGAAAGTTCCATGACATAATTGCCTAGTCTCCTTGCTGCAACGTTAAAGGCCCATACCCCACACCCATACAAGTGTTGGTACCACTATGGTACATTCCTTTTTTTTTTTGCTTTCATAGAAAAACTTTTCAGTTATTCCTGTTTGCTGATGTAAAACTAATGACAATAAAAGCAGATGAGGCCAAGAAAAGGCTCCAAACGGATCTAGACAAATTGAAAGTGGTCAGGTAAGTGGTTGCTTGAATTCAATCCTAGCAAATGCTGGATCAAGAAGATTGGGGAAGGAGCAAGAAGATAGGAAACATAGTATAGACTAAGGGAGCAGAGGCTGCAGACCTCACTCATAGGGGTTAGCATAGTGCCCAGTATAATGCCAGAGGCTCACATCAACCAAATAATCTCTGCAGCCAATGCTTGTTTGGCAAATTTAAGAGTAACCTTCAGGAATCTCAAAAAACTGTCATTTTGGGCCCTTAATATAATATGTATATTAGGCCCATCTTGGAGTATGGAGCACCAGTATGGAATCTGTACCTGTAAAAAACCATGTTAAGAAAGTGTAGAAGTACGAAACAAGATTTGTTCCTGAGCTATGGGGCATAAACAAGAGGCTAATGAATTTGGGCCAAACGACATTGGAGGACAGAACAACCAGGGGACACATAACATACAAAATCTTCAGGGAAATTTATAAGGTAGATAGGGATAGGCTGTTTGAGAGGCGAGAACCAGAAACTCCACTAGAAGTTAATTGCGCAGATAAGCCACAGGGATGTTAGGAAGTATTTCTTCAGTCTCAATAAAAGAGGTCAGGAAGTGGAATGATCTTGGTGAGTAAGTAATGAAAGCATGTACCAAACACAGTTCTAAGAGTAGGTATGATAGGGCCCATGAGGCAGGGTCAGAATCTGAGAATCGACCCCTGCAACTACCAGCGAGTACACCACCTACCTTTTTTCCACCTCATCTTTCACTGATCCATCTGCTGACATGCCAAACAGAGTGCAACGGACAAGTGAAGAAGTAGCAGCAGTTACACACACAGCAAGAGGCATTCCTGAGCTTCCCCAGCACTCAGGCTTCGGTCCAAAGCTGGGGTGTGACTCCAAAAGGATCCTGTAGTGCTTGCTGCCTTTGCACCTGACATCGTCTGCTGCTATGTAGCTGCCACACCCTTCGAGCCAGTGGGGCGGGGTTTGGGCAGCCCAACATGCCTAGCTTCTCCCTCCGAGCCCAGTGAGGGAAGGGAATGGGGCTAGGCCTGGGGACAGCTGGTCCCAGAAGATGAGGTACTTGCACCTCCTCCCATGGCAGATATACTTCTCAGACACTACCACGATAAGGAGCCAAGGCCGGGTCGCCAACTGGCAGAGACCTGGGCTGGCAGTACCAGTGAATCTCAGAAAAGCATAGCATGCTGACATGTCCACTAGCAAATATCTAACTACATTGACTTCCTCCATACTCCCTCTCTCCAATCTGATTTGTATCTAAATGTTTATAAATGTAACCTTACCCACACTCCAGTAGCACAAATTATTGTGTACCTATATGAATATTATTATAATCATAACTAAGCACTAAACCCATAAAGGTCATACAGTGCTGACCTATATGAATAATGTATTTATATTTTGAGATTTGGTACTGGTATAGATAACGTATAGGTTTATACTTTTTTGTATAAAAAATATTAAATGAACATCGGTATTTTTTATTTAATAAATATGACATGAATTGACTCTTCAAGAGGTGTCTTGATGCTGGTGAATGGCTTTTGATCCAAGTTCAAGATACCCTACCATTCCTTGGATTTAACCTGATTAACTCCCATTTCCCATGTGATGTATGACCCCTAAGATTTTAGCACTTCGCCACGAATATAATAAAAGTAATGAAGACAACTATATGGATCTGTAGTTCACTATACTGTAATATAAGACTTTTATCCAGTGGTAGGACTGAAATAAATACATCTCCTTTCATTCTTTATTTACGTTAAAACAGTCATACTGACATAACATAAAATAAGGATACAATATATTCTTTACAACTATAAGGGGACTGGAAATTCCCATAATAAAAATCCAACTTTACAACATTGTGTAATATACATGTTATAACTGGAAACCTAAGAGTATTTCTTTGATATATGAGAGTAGATTAACACCTCATGTTCTTAATAAGTGATAGCAATGGCACATAAACCCCTAAAGCTCCAAAGTGGCCATCTTAATGTGAGTCAGTCATATTGTATACACTGTTTGCTTTTGCAGTTTTAAAGTAAAAGTTGCTGTGACAGAGAGCAATGATGACATCACAGTTTTGAGCTTTTTATAATACATCAAAATGAAACAAGGGGTTGTTAAAATTGTATTCTAAACAACTTCTACTGTGAAGCTACTTAGAAAATGAGAATGCTGCTCAGTCGAGGTAGAGGATACACTCTATTTTTAAGCAAGAAGCTTTCCTTGGTCCGGACACTGGCTCACTTTATATATTGTGATCTGTATAGTTAAGTACAAAATACTTCTATTGAACAATTAGACTGAACCAAGAAAAACTTTTGAATTTGATCTGCCAAGCCTAGATGAGCAGGGTATTTGGACAACTACATCACTACACCAATACACTAATGTGTGACTTGTCCAGACATCTGTACAGTAGTTTTGCTATTATCATGCATGTCAATCACCTTAAAGTCTCTAAAAGTTTTGTTCCTGATATCTTTACTAACCATTACTTTCTATACATGAACAGTGTCATAATGTGTTATATAACCCATCATCATTGCCAATTACTTATTATATATTACTGTTGAATTAAAGAATCTGGAAAATAATGAATTGTATATTCAATGAATATCTTTCTAAATGGTGCTATAACAATATCATATATACAAATGCACCTATATTATTAACAGCCTTATTATTATAACCAAAAACAGTTATAATCAATGCAAAGCAATAATACCAATGTAGAAAAACAGCTCTTGTGAAAATGTTCATTAACTTTTAGTAAATTGATCCATTTTATATAACTTGTGTTACAAAATAAACTAAATATAAAGTTACTTTTCACGATGAGTTTGATTCAAGTCACCAAAAGTTGCACAAGGAACTGTTGTACCTTAAATATAATAGATTCAATACAAATATGTATAGAAGCTTTTACATAGTACCTTCAAGATAATTTAATATTTAGATTCTCAGTTTATCAGAAAAAATAATCATCCGTGCTTTTAGGTGTGTGTGAGTGTGTTTATATATGTACAATCATTAATGATGAACACTGTTCAAACAAAAGGAAGACCACAAATCCTCTTAAGGTGACACATTAAGCAAGAAGAGAGATTCTAGTTTGTGCAACACTGATCAACTGAGCTTGATACAAGGTGCTTAAAAGGTCAAGCATTGAAGAGAGTAATGTTTAAAAACATTTAGAAAATAAGGTGTTCCTCTATTGTTACTCATGCTTTTGGTTTAATAAGAGGTACAAATATTAAAAGTAATATAAGAATTAATCCACTAAATATATTTCCACTTTCATCATATGACAATAGAGCACTTATAGTCTTCCTTATCCTTATGAACTACACTGTTTTAGTTATCATGATCAAAGATGTTGCTGAAATATCTTCATGTAATAGTTATTTTAACAGATGTAGTAAATCTTGTATAAAATATAGTGCACTTACAGCCAGACTTTTCAAAGGAAGATGCAATTTAAGGAATTTCTAGAACTTAATCATTACACTCTCTCTAAAGAAAATAACAGAAAAATATTCCAGTTATATATCACCTGCAAAATGTGGCATTTAAGCCTGTTTGCACAGATCTGCACTTACAGTATCTCCAAAAGCTGCTACATCACAGTTCATAACACCATATAAGAGATATTAATCACATTAACAATTGTAACCATTCAATTGTTTTGGAGCCTTGTTTACTCTGATTCAGACCCAGCCTCCAATGATCCTCCTTTTTTAACAACACTTGTGTGGGAACGGGACGAAGACCGTGATAGTGTTCCTGTTACTTTTCGACCTTGAGAATTGACTCTTGGTCGACGCGTGGAGCCCGTTCGAGTCTTTGGTCGAACTGAATGCTGTCCCGGAGATGAGGAAGCAATTGAAGCTAAAGAAGAGTGAGATGATGACTCAGATAACTCGAGCTCTGTATTCAGCGAGACAGTGGACCCAACTCGCTGAGCTCGAGCCCATTCTGCACCACGAGTCACATCTGCTGCATTGATCTGTAGTGAGCAATGAAGCATAGTCTCATCAAGTAATGTGCATTAAAACAATCATGATACAGTATACAATACAGATGCCCCTTGCTTTATGATGGTTCAAATTACGATATTTCGACTACGATGGTGCGATATTCAGAAGTCCTCTGTGAGAGGATAAACTTGTATTCATTTATTTACTCTTCCATACTGGTATTTAGTTAGCACAGTCATTATTTGTTTATTTACTTATTCAGTGACAGTATTTATTCATTTATCATATATGTATTCATATTTGACTTACGATATTTTCAACTCATGATGGGTTCATCAGAACGTAACCCTAACCTAAGTCGAGGAGCACCTGTATTCCTTTCTAAAAGATAACTTTTCAGTTTTTAATATGATAAACTGGTGTTATGCACAAGTGTAATTGTGCCTGCCTAATATTATTACTGTGTATATTTTAAAGACATACTGAAAACTCAATCTAGAAAAATACAATAAGAGCAAATATATTTTTTAAGAAAAATAAAATCATAAGTAAGAAGTATTCTAAAATAATCAGTGTCAAATATTACTGTATTTTTCACCAAATTCAGCACAGTAAAACCTTGATTTAGTGGATTTCAGATTTAATGAACAAAAGCTGTTGTCCTGACAATGCCAAGAAATAAATGACACAGTCCTTTGTCTTCACCCAGCAGATTGTACCGTTACAATTGTATTGTTACAGTCTGCTGGGTAAATTAATTTTGGAACCCAGAATGTCTGTTAGTTTATGATGCACTGGGTATATTGATTTTGGAAGCACTGGATAAAGTCTGTTGTTCATGACAAAAAATTCATTATTTGGATGTAATGGAAAAGTGGCATTACCATACACCCTCTACTAATTCGTTTAACTAAGATTTCACTGTACTCTAGTTATTTATATTAAATTTGAACATTTCCATTTACAAAATACTGAATGTAGAAGCTATGCCTGGGGTGTTTGCTAATATGAAGAATTTGGAAAAGAAATGAAATATGCACATACAATCACTCGACTTTCTCCTTTTACTTACTTCTATTGGTATGCCAGCATAAACACTGATGTATGGTGTCTTCTACTGTGTTTAGATCATACAGCCTCTCCTCACTTAACGACAGAGTTCCGTTCCTAAGATCAGGTCAGTAAACGAATTCTTTGCTAAGTGAGGAGCATACTATAATGGTAGTGGGTTTGTGTCAACCATCTTTGATATTGTTTTAATGTCACCTTTGCACCATTTATAACATTTCTGGTATATTTTTAAATGTATATATAGTAGGGTACTGTATATTGTAATAAACAGAATAGAGGAAATCAGCTCTAATATACATTATTTAGGTATGCATACTGGTCAGAGAGCCCGTTGTAAGTCTGAGTCGTTGGTAAACGAGTACTACGTCGCTAAGTGAGGAGAGGCTGTACCGTATTTCATGAACTTAAATGGCAACACATACAGTGGAACCTTAATATTCGTATGTCCCTATATTCGTACAACTCGAGATTTGCCCAACTTTTTTGAGAAGAATTTGAGCCCTGATATTCGACCTAAACAAAACGAAGGAAAGCAGTGAGAACAACAATTAGTGAAAAAAGAACTCAGTGCAAAGTAGGAAAGTGGAACATGTGTGTCGTACCTGGCCACTTAATATGGTATGGCGAAATCTACCATATCATCCATACTGAAAAATAAAGAGGCAGTGGCCAGACTGTGTGTCAGTCAGAGATTTTGAAGGATTTGAGGTAAAGCCTGTAGTGAAGGATATTGTTTCTCTGGGGCAGTCCGTGGGTTTGGAAATGGATGATGAGGCTCTAGAGGAGTTGGTGGAGGATCACAAGAATGAGCTCACAACAGAACTTCAAGACCAAGACAAGGATCAGCAAGAAGTGGTTGAGGAAATTTCCTCTTCAGAGGAGGGAAGCAGTAAGGGCAACATTTCCACTGCAGAAATTAAAGAACTGTATTACTATTGGGCTCAAACACAGCACCTGGTGGAAAAATGGCATCTTAACATTACTACTGTGAATAGGACCATCAACCTGTTCAGCAACAATGTTGTTGACCACTTTAGAAAAATTCTGAAAAGTCATCAAAAGCAGACAACAATGGACAGCTTTTTTTTAGCAAAGAAAAAATTAAATGCTAGTGAATCTCTATTTCTCTGTCTCATAAACATGCAAGATTTCAGGTACATCTTGCTACTTCTACTAACACTTAGGTCACACTACACATTCATGTACAAGCATATATATACACACCCCTCTGGGTTTTCTTCTATTTTCTTACTAGTTCTTGTTCTTATTTCCTCTTATCTCCATGGGAAAGTGGAACAGAATTCTTCCTCCGTAAGCCATGCGTGTCGTAAGAGGCGACTAAAATGCCGGGAGCAAGGGGTTAGTAACCCCTTCTCCTGTATATATTACTAAATGTAAAAGGAGAAACTTTCGTTTTTCCTTTTGGGCCACCCTGCCTCGGTGGGAAATGGCCAACGTGTTGAAAGAAGAAAGAATCTCTATTATCTTCAAATGCTACTGCATAGTGACAAAAGAAAAAACACCAGACAGGCAGTTACCTGATGTTTTTATGGAAGGTGACACCCTTTCCAAACAATAACATCTCTCCACCTTCCTTTTAGGCCATCAGCACTCCTCAGTAAAAGTAAAGTGCACTTAAATTTTCATTTATTTCAGTATTTATTGTTTTTATAGTTTTCATGTATGATTTTATGCATGTGAATATTATTATACAGGTTTAAATAAGCAATATTTTCACTTAAAATGTATTATACCAATTGGAAATTTTTATGGGTCTGGAATGAATTAATCCAACTTACATTGTTTCTTATGGGAAAAATTTATTCAATATTCGTACAACTAAACTAGTCGAACAGCCTCCTGGAACGGATTAAGTTCGAATATCAAGGTACCACTGTATATAAAGTGCTCCATAAAAACACTCACCATTGATTTTGGTCTAGGTCGATTCTCAGACTTGCCTCTTTTTCGTGGTTGTCCTTTTGCTAGCGGTTCTTGGAAGTGTAGCGTAGGCTGAGATCTGATGAAAGTTCAAAATATATTTAATTATCTAAGTCAGATTACAGCATTTAAAGAAAAAGCACAAAATACACTTGCAGTAAAAAAATTTAGATTGAAAGAAAAAAAAAAATACTCTACTGTCCTCTTAGTTCGATTAATATATACCAATCAATATATTCAGTGTGATCAATTAAAAGAGGAACTCGCTTAGCACAAAAAATACAGTAACAATACAGGAAATAAAAACTTCTTAATGAAATTACAAAATGTGTTCGCTGGGTGTACAAATAAATAACAATTAAAAAATCTTCTGTATCGTAATGCTACAACTGTGTACAACAATGTGAGAAAAACAAATACAGATTAATGCATCTATATATACATATATACAAGGGTTAAGTCATAATGCATTCAATGTTATTCTTTACATATATCCATATAAATTTTGCATACTATTCCAAAATAAAATTTGAATATTAGTTAATAACAGCTGACTGCACAGTTAGTAAATATTGCTGCTTAGTAATTCCCAAAATATATTTCTCATAGCAAAAGCATTAATCTCTATATGTTATTAACAAAAGGGTTACTGGATAATTACAAAATGTGTAATAATCCAACACTTAAAATTAAAATAACTAAGAAAATTTGGAAAGTTTGCAGAAGCCAATACACTTGGAAATTATGCTAGAGAGTGAGCACCCTTAATCAGGTTTGTATTACAGATATTTTTATCAAGCAGTGTTATCTACAGTAGCCAGTGTTAACACCAAAACCCCATGCACACAGGGCCAACTCTGGCCCAAACACTTAAATATGGCATGACCCATGTAAGTCTCATTAGTCAAGAGCATAGCAGGAAAAGGTGATTCATACAGAGTCGTTATGGTACAATTCAATTTTATTTCATGCACTGTTGACTGATTTTCTTTAAAAACAAGTTTTTGTCTTAATAGCATAATTTTAGTGCAGTCTCAGTGCTGAGCATCTAAGCCCTTTTGTAAAACCTTTAAAGCATGGGAAGTTTTATCAGCATACCACAAATAACCTGATGCCCCAGACTCTACACGATTAATATACTTCTTAAGTGATTTACAGCTTTCTCGGGGAATTAAATCATGATTCCATCTTCCACAGTATGCCAAAGGAAAAGGGTAAAAAAAAAAAGCCAATCATAACAAAAAACAATAAGCTCAGTTATTATAGCCATTGCTAAAGCAAAGCAAACAAAAACTGGAGCACATATAAGAGCTTAATAACACAGCATTACAAAACGTTCATAAAATTAATAAACCTCAGCAGAAAAAAAGCACAAAGGAATAGCCACCACATGAATCATCCAGAAACAGACCACTATCAAAGTTGTAATTATTCTAATAAGGGGATTTCATCTTCCACATTATTGATCAGAGAATAACACATTAATGATAAAAACATTTATAATGTAAGATTATGCAACCATATTTTACTAACATTGCACATACAATGCAATGTGTGTATATAAGAGCCAAGTGAAAATATTCATAACTGCAACTATGTACGTGGAAATTTCAACCAAAGGTTTTCATGAGATACACAACAGTATTAACCTATTCTTGAGATGCATCATCTAAATGTTCAGTTTTTTAAGAAGTGATTATTTTTTAAACCAAATAATATTTTTTTAATTATTATATTCAAGTTAAGAGCACAACCCATAAGGGTTATTTACCACAAATGTTAATGAATAAAATTAATTCAGTGGTGCCTTCAGAGAACTTTTATCAATGCCTTTAGTCATAGATAAACAGTGATAAATTATTTCTTAAGTGAGATGGTGAAGCAGAGAAAATGACTGATTTATTAACTGTAAAATTTTTCTAGTTTCTCTCCAGATTTTTATTCATCATATTTTTACTTATGTGAATCATCTTTTTATCTTAAATTTTTTTTTAATATTTATCTGTAAATTTCATGCCTGACTACTGACAGAAATACGCCACTCCTATTTTCAAGAATCCCTTATAATTCCATGGATATTACTAGCTTAAAGTAATCATCATGAAAATATTGTTGTTATATACAGATGGGATCCCGCTTTACAGCATTTCACTAATGCAGCACTTTTCAATTATACCCATTCTTTATTTATTCAGACTTCCTATAATAAATATATTCACCACTCACTTTAAACTAAAGACACAAATGTTTTAAGGTAAGTAATGTGTGTAATGTATATGAATTTTTTAGGCCTAACTCTATTGCTTACTTAATATATGATAGTAGTGTAAACATTTTATCAGGCTTTTGTATGCATCTGAAAGTTAAAAAAAGGATGTTTCACTTTACAGCAATTTTTGCTTTACAGCAGTAGCCCAGAACCTAACCTGCTGTATAAGCAGGACCCTCTTGTACTTCTGTTGTTGTCGTTTCTACTCCCATTCCCTGATGCATGTGTGACAAGACTAATTGTAACATAGCTAGGCCATACCTATTACAGCTAAAATATTTTCCCAAGCTTCATGTGTCTCTGTTTTCAATGTATTTAAATATCTCTTCCAATATATAAAATTAAAGCTAATTTTAGAATATCAAAATAATAAAAAACAAAACAAAAAATGAAATATCACAAAAAAATTGAAGCATCATACAAAACAATTACATTTGGGAGGGTATTATCTTATTATGAGACAAAGTAACTATAAACAAAAATAAAAAATAAAATAATTTCTTCATAAAAGCATCTCACAGTTATGAATTATCATCTCCATGACTGGCATTTTAACATCAACTGAAGGAATTATTGCAGTCTACAAAGTATGGATGGTCATTCTTGAGTTTATAGTTGGCAGACAACTATCACCATTATAATTCAACTACACCACTGGATCAATTTATATGCAGTAAATAAACTATTTTCAGTGAAAATTTTGTCAAAAAAAGTAATTGTTAAAATATCTTAATAGAATATAATTTATATCACAATAACTTTCATGAACTTCCAGATCCTCTCATCTTCTAATATCTGCTAACTTTATGCCTAACTCATGGTACTAACATTCCATTTATAAGTTTATCATGTGGAACAAAATCTAAAACAATTAATCACAGATATCAAATACTTATCTAAAAGGGTGTTTTGTCTGCCACCTAATAAATTTTTGCAAAAATTTAGCCATGCATGCTCGAGTATAACACGACAGTGTGTATAGGTCAACCCCTGACCTTTTTCTAAAAAAAAAATAATAAAAAAAAAAAAATTAATGTGCAAGTTTACCCTAATTTTTGAGGAACTTTAAAAAAAAAAGTGTTAAAAGGGCTAAATTAGCTTCACAAAATTTAAACAGAATAGTTAGCCACAATGCTTGATAAGCATGAGAATAAAGGAGCATCATAGCAAACGTACTTGCTCATGCATAAGTAAATATGAGCACTATAGTTGGCCTACTAGCCCACTTAGGCAGGTCCTACTCACACCCAACCATTACATAACAATAGAGGTGTATCTGCAGCAACCTTACTGACATATGGTTGGAAAGGTATGGTGATAAAGACAGTATGCAGACAGACACACATGCACAGTTTATGAAATTTATTGAGGAAATGTGTCATCACGAGTGGCTTCTTTAGTCCTAGGACTGAACTGTGCATATGTGTCTTTACCTACTTACTGGCTCTTGCTAGGCAGGTCCCTCACATCCAACACATTTGTTTGGTAGAGAGTGGTAAAGAAATGTAGATTTATTATTTATGTTCTGTATGTCAGCACAGCTATCCACATCTAGTAAGTGTCAATGGTTGGCAGGTAGAGTAATGGTTTGGATGGTTAGCTATAGGAGGGAAGGATGACTGGGGGATGGGTCAGATGACACCCTCTTTCTCCTCTCCTTACCCTGGTTTTGCTTACTGTATTCACATACAATTCATCCTCTCCTTAAGGAATAATAATTTTCAGAATGTCTTTCCCAAATCATAATTAAATGAACAACAGTATTTGTTTACATTATCCTATGCAACCATGATTTATATTTTGCATTAATAAATAGTTTGAAAAGAGAAATAAAATACAGGTTAGTTTTGAGGATAACAGTAGCACATCTAACTCAGCAGTAATTAACTGTTGTGCTTGTAAACAAACTGAAGGAAGGTGGCACAAATGAAACAGCTGGATGTCATCAAATTTAAGGTGAAATATAGTTAACAAGTGTGGCTATGCCCTTGATGTAAAAGAGAAATAACAATCTAGTGTGTAGTAGCCCCTCAATATGTAAAGATTTCAACCTCTCAAAAGTATTTCTCATGAATAGGTCGAACCTCTACTTTTGCTTAAAACCTTAAAACTGTAAATATATGTGAAAATATGGCACAAAAAAAAAAAAAAAAAAAAAAAAAATAATAATAATAATAATAATAATAACAATAATAATAATAATAATAATAAAAACATAAATAAAACAATAATAATAATAATATTATTATTATCAATGATTCTTTTTCAGTTTCCAGTTTTAAATTGATCTGTTATTCTGGAAATGGTTGCATAATCGAAAATCCTAATAGACAGGGCCTTTGCACATTAAAACAAAAATCTTTACACATACTGCCAAGGAAGAGGTACTATTTCATTTACACACTGTGTAAGTTAACTTTCAACCATGTGTCCATCACTCACCTCACCAGGTCGTGATCGTTTGAAGCTTGACCCGTGATGGGGGGCAGCGGGGTGACCTGAGCTACTGTAAGAGGCAGGGGCACCCAGGTCATCAACTGGCTCTGATCCACGACCTGCATTACCTATTCTCACTGCTCTCGGCTCTCCTCTCCTTACTCCAGCTCTCTGAGAGCGATGGAGACTAAGGGTTGAAGCCGAGAGACTTTGAGTTCGCCGAACTCTGGTCGACCTTTTAGGTTCTGAGACTAACTCAAGTTCCACATGAGGAACAGGGTCATGCCTATGGTCGTAGATCAGGTCTCCAGCATCTGCTTCACCACTAGAGTAGCCTGAGGTCAGGTCATCCGCAGAAAGAACGCGACTGAAACACAGACAGTGCACCAGACTCCCACATGCATACTACCAACATACACAGTGCAATGCAAATCAGGAAAAGTGAGAAAAACCTCAAAATAAATACAGAACACTGAAAGAAGGCTTATACAGTACTTTAAAATGACATGCCCAAAACTGATAAGGAATATTTAAATGGCGTTCGTTAAAATAAGGCCAATTACCAAATATAGATTTGAGGGAACATACAAATAAAAAGAGTACATGCTATTCAAGTAAAACATGAAAACAAAGGGAACTTAATAAAAATCAATTTTAGAGGTTCATACTGAATCGTAAATGACAATAAGCTATGCATATATTTCTAATTTATCAATAAAAAGTTGTGCAATACAGGTGTATGTTTCATACTATACTAAGTGGTGCTTCAGTAAGTTTACTGATGTTTCAGTAACTTCAGTAGGGTTTAAGAAACTTTAATGGTGCTCTAAAAATAGATTGTGTAGAATTCATAAGTATATAGATGGAACACAATGGAGATATGGACCAGAAGCATATATCTGAAAGTATGGACCTGAGGAATATATCTCAAAGTAAGGACCAGGAGCATATATCTGAAAGTAAAGACCAGAAGTATATATTTGAAAGCATGGACCAGAAGCATATAGTATCTGAAAGTATAGACCAGAGGCTTGTATCTGAAAGTATGGACCAGAAGCATATATGTATCTGAAGTATGGACCAGAAGCATATATCTGAAAGTTTGGACCAGAGGCATATATCTGAAAGTTTGGACCAGAGGCATATATCTGAAAGTTTGTACCAGAGGCATATATCTGAAAGTTTGGACCAGAATCATATATCTGAAAGTCTGAACCAGAAGCATATATGTATCTGAAAGTAAAGACCAGAAGTATATATTTGAAAGTATGGACCAGAAGCATATATCTGAAAGTATGAACCAGAAGTATACATCTGAAGTTTTCAGTGATGGCTTTAGTAACTTTTGCATGTCACTGTGCTGAAAGATCTAAAGTTCTGATTAGCCATTCACATCCTCTGAGAAGGTCAGTTCAAACCAGGCCTAGAAGTCTGAGTTAAAATTTAAAATTTGAGGGGTATATTCCCATAAAAAAGAAAGAGAGAGAAAAGGAAAGAGTGTGAAGAGGGGCATGAAACAGCAAGTGAATGAGAAAGCACATTAGAGAGCATATGAACACTAATGTACAATTCTTAACACCCTTTTTTTCTGGTCATAACATTATCTAACATCTTCCATACCAATTTTGATATCATTGGTTTTATATTATTAAAACAAAGCACAAATGGCTTGTTAGCAGCTATCTCAAGAATGAAAAAAAAAAATCTTTCAAAGTGATAGCTATAAAATATTTTCTGCCTGGACAATGGTCGTCATACGACATACATGTAAATTTTCAAGAGCAATGTAGCCTTAAAAAGAATATCCTCATGAAAAAAAAGATGGGAATTACCTATGGTCATTCATGCTAAGAAAAACATGAAGATATGAAAATACTAAATATATAAATAATGCACTTAGCAACTGAGCCATGTGAGGCTATCCAAACAATGAATCGTCCACTGAATATAGACTCCCAAGCAAGCCTGGCACAACTTGAGAATTGTGCACACTTCATAAGTTAAGATCTATATTATAGATCATGAAAAGAAATCAGGTGAACTGATTTAAGGCTGACTCTTTTCTTAATTATCAATTAATGAAAATTAACAGAGTACACCGAAAATTAAGAAAATATCCATTTAATTAAATTCCTGAAAGCCTAATTTGAACACCATTCATTTGCATGTTTAGCAGAAAATTGATAGTCAGGTTTAAGTAATTTTTGTAATCCTTAAACTGGAGAGAGAATGAAAAATGCATCAGTGTTCACAAAAAATAGGATATTATTACTGAGTATGTTGAACGTATACTCAATTCAGTTTAGTAAAGATAATACCACAAGCTCTTCAACCGTAAACACAATATCTTGAATATTACCTTGGCAAAGAATTTCAGGATGTCAATTCTGTTTTAAATTACATTAACAAACTACAAAGACAAGGATTAGCATTCTGATAAATTTCTCTTAAAAAATATATGCTGTTGTATAAGATACAGCTAGATGACAAGACAACAAGAAGGTAACTTTTTTAGATCATACATGATGTGTGATCATGTATGATCTACACATCAACCATTTAAAAGATTATCAGCCAATGGAGGAGATGTTCAATACGAAAAAGGTTAAAAAAAAAAAATGAATGTGTAATATAAAGCTACTCTTTTGATAAATGATCTGTACAGGGCAGTGAGTGTGGGGGTAGGTAGCTTTGGTTTTAGTCAGCCTTTGTACATTGTACTCTATTTTCTCTTTCTGTGGAAATATTTCCATGCATTTCTGATATAGCTTTGCAGAAAAGGTTAGGAATGACCATTCTACAGGCAGAAGAAACAAATGATAAAATAAAATAGGGGTTAATAATAATTGTACATGTTTTGATGGCATGTCTTGAAACAAAATACAAGAACCAGACTCATACTTGGGCAACTCATTTAAGGAAACAAATTACTAATGGGAGCAGCATACTGTCTGTTTACAGTCTGCATTTAATTTATTCACACCTTACACTGCATTCAAGAAGTTCCTCCTGAGTGTTCATCAATGATTTTCAATTACCATCAATGATAAATTATGTTTACAAATCTCTTAAAATTAGAACTCCTTATCCCATTCTGATTTTTTTGTTTTATGATAAATGTAAAGCGTCAAAATTAAATATCTTAGAGCAAGAATTGTAGTTTTTTTAACATGCTGGCCGTCTCCCACTGAGGCAGCAAGAAATTATTAGCTAAAATTAATTAATTAATAACATTCAATGATGACACAGTAAAGTCCTCCTTAAAAGCAGTTTAAGGCATCATAGTTTTAAGCATAACCAAAACCTGGGGATACTTCCAGGGCAATGCTTTGCTGGTAAGAGAAAATAACCTATAGGTTTGACTATATATTGAGTAAAAAATTCCTTAAAAAATCAATAATAATGTGCAACTATGTTTCAAACAAAGTGCAATATATGTTCAATGATTCTGGAATAAATATCCCCTTAAGAACCTGAACCCATTGCAAACACACTGTGCAACTGTAATAATAATACATATTTGGGAGTTAAGTGATATTTCTGTAGACTAAAAAAATATAATTAAACAAGCATTTCAAATTAATTAAAAAGTATAAACGTATATACAGTGCTGTGTATACACACAGGAGAACCTCCAACTTGTAAACTTTTTGCAATCATGTTAAAATATACTATAGCATTTTTACAACTGTTGCTATACAGCATAAACATGCGTTAAACATAATCATCCTCTGTACTATTGTCTTCTATAAATAAAAATTTAAGTTGAAACACAGAGAATGCAACTCATTTATTAGTTGGAATCATAATGTAGGTATATGTTGCACTTTATAGCCAGAAAAAATAAAATAAGCCAAATTTTCTTAAAAATATTCTTTTCAGAATATTTTTTCCTATGAATTAATAAACACATTGTAATGAAATAACATGACATACAAGCTTTTAATTTTGCATGAACAATAACTTAGCAACCTAACTTTGCTAAAATCAACATAATCTATCAAAGATCATCCTAAATTTATTTAGTCTTATTTAATAGCAAATAAAATTGATTAATTTCCACTAAAAACAAAATATCTAAGAAAATTACTGATATGTCTTCACATGGTAAAAGTTTTAGTTGCCATCAATAGAAAATAAATAGAAAATAACAAGTAAGTAAGTATGAGCACGATCTTGCCGTGGTGGCACTGTCAAGTGAGTATGCAATTCACTACATTACCTATACATAGAATTGAGCTTTTATATAACTAACTATTTAGACATTCCTAACAGCTAAACAACTTTCTTAAATATTTTTAAATTTAAATATTGTATTTAAGAAAATACTTTCTTTGTCCAATGAAAATTTTGGAAGCATATTTTTTGCATAGCTATGGAAAATCCTCAAGCCCTACCATGTTAAATACAGTGGACCCCCGAGTTTCGGTCATAATTCATTCCAGAAGGCTGCTCAAGTGCCATTACCGAACGAATTTACTCCCTTAAGGAATAATGTCAAGTAGGTTAGTCCATTTCAGACCCCCAAAAATACACTTACAAAAGCACTTACAATATTACACTTACATAATTGTTCGATTTCCGAGGTGACCGAAACTCGGGGGTCCACTGTGTTTACATGATTTTTTTCTAAATTAAATTACAGTGGAACCTCGGTTTTCGTATGCCCTAATTTGTATGTAAAACTATAATTTTTTTTTTTCAACAAGTCGGCCGTCTCCCACCGAGACAGGGTGACCCAAAAAGAAAGAAAATCCCCAAAAAGAAAATACTTTCATCATCATTCAACACTTTCACCACACTCATACATAATCACTGTCTTTGCAGAGGCGCTCAGATACGACAGCTGAGAATTGTCCCTCCCAGCTGTCACTATCCCAGACCCCTCCTTTAAAGTGCAGGCATTGTACTTCCCATTTCCAGGACTCAAGTCCAACTAAATCAATTAACTGGTTTCCCTGAATCCCTTCACAAAATGTTACCCTGCTCACACTCCAACAGATCGTCATGTCCCAAAAACCATTCGTCTCCATTCACTCCCATCTAACACGCTCACACATGCTTGCTGGAAGTCCAAGCCCTTCGCCCACAAAACCTCCTTTACCCCCTCCCTCCAACCTTTTCTAGGACGACCCCTACCCCGCCTTCCTTCCCCTACAGATTTATACGCTCTCCAAGTCATTCTACTTTAATCCATTCTCTCTAAATGACGAAACCACCTCAACAACCCCTCTTCAGCCCTCTGACAAATACTTTTAGTTGGTAGTCAGCAACCACCCAGGGAGGTACTACCGTCCTGCCAAGTGAGTGTAAAACGAAAGCCTGTATTTGTTTTACATAATGGTAGGATTGCTGGTGTCTTTTTTCTGTCTTATAAACATGCAAGATTTCAGGTACGTCTTGCTACTTCTACTTACACTTAGGTCACGCTACGCAAACATGTACACGTTTATGTATACACACTCATCTGAGTTTTCTTTGATTTTATCTTAATAGTTCTTGTTCTTATTGCTTTTCCTCTCATGTCCATGGGGAAGTAGAATAGGAATCTTTCCTCAGTAAGCCATGCGTGTTGTAAAAGTCAACTAAAATGCTGGGAACAATGGGCTAGTAACCCCTTTTCCTGTATAGCTTACTAAAAAGAAAAAGAAGAAAACCGTCAAAGTGGGATGTTTGAATGTGCGTGGATGTTGTGCGAATGATAAGAAAGAGATGATTGTAGATGTCATGAATGAAAGGAAGCTGGATGTCCTGGTTTTAAGTGAGACAAAGCTGAAGGGGGTAGGAGAGTTTCAGTGGGGAGAAATAAACTGGTTTAGGTCAGGGGTTTCAAATAGAGTTAGAGCTAAAGAAGGAGTGGCAATAATGTTGAATAGTCAGTCATGGCAGGTAAAGAGGGAATATAAATGTATAAATTCAAGGATTATGTGGAGTAAAATAAAGGTTGGATGTGAAAAGTGGGTTATAGTAAGTGTTTATGCACCTGGAGAAGAGAGAAGTGTAGAGGAGAGAAAGAGATTTTGGGAAATGTTGAGTGAGTGTGTGGGGAGTTTTGAACTAAGTGAGAGAGTAATTGTGGTTGGGGATCTTAATGCTAAAGTGGGTAAAAATGTTGTGGAGGGAGTAGTAGGTAAATTTGGGGTGCCAGGGGTAAATGTAAATGGGGAACCATTAATTGAGCTATGTGTAGAAAGAGGTTTGGTAATAAGTAATACATATTTTAGGAAATAGAGGATGAAAAAAAAAAAAAAACTAGTTATTCTCTATGAAATGTATTTTTTGTTAATATTTCCCATAAGAAATAATATAAATCCAATTAAGCGGTTCCAGACACCCAAAAATATTAACAAAAAATACATTTTATAGAGAATAACTATAGTTTTACAAACAAACTAGGGCATACGAAAACTGAGGTTCCACTGTACCTCTACAAATTTTCCCAGCACCACTTAAGACCAGTGTGAGGGAATGGCACAAAACATGGGTTACAAGATGTGACAATCCTTCCACCTCATTAATATCAAGTTCTCATTTTTATGAACAGTTGATTGACTCATTTGAAATATGTACATATTGTGGCCATACAGCATGAGTTCATATTCCATATTGCCCCTCATTCACAATTTGCAATTTTAAACTTCAGTAGCATACGTACAGTAATTTTTAAATGTAATAATAAAGAATACAGCAAGGGCCCGTTAAAAGCAATCATCTTTCCTTGCACAATACCCTCTCATGACTCCTAACAGTGAGGTTTAGGTTCCTGGGGATCTTGTGAATTTTGAAGTAGCAAAAAATACAAAACTTTGCATGACCAAATAATTGAATTTTTTCCTGTTATATATTGTGCATATACAGTGGACCCCCACCTAACGAGCACCCCGGAAATCGTACAATTATGTAAGTATAATATTGTAAGTGCTTGTGGAAGTGTATTTTTGGGGGTCTGAAATAGACTAACCTACGTGACATTATTTCTTAAGGAAGTAAATTCGTTAGGTAATGGCACTTGAGCAGGCTTCTGGAATGAATTTTGCTCGTTAGGCGGGGTCCACTGTACTGTGCATTAATTTTTTTTTAAATATCCTATATTTTTTGCCTCATCTCTTTAAATATTGCTGTAATCTGGTTAATATTAGCATTGATAAGAAATATTTTTTTTATTAATACAGCAGTCATCATCCCACCAAGGCAGGGAATGATGAAAGAAAAATTTTCATCATCCACTTGATCACTGTCATGCCAGAGGCACGCTTACACTACAGTTATAAAACTGCAACATTAACACCCCTCCTTCAGAGTGCAGGCACTGTACTTCCCATCTCCAGGACTCAAATTTAGCCTGCCGGTTTCCCTGACTCCCTTCATAAATGTTACCTTGCTCGCACTCCAACAGCACGTCAAGTCCTAAAAACCACTTGTCTCCATTCGCTCCTATCTAACACGCTCACACATGCTTGCTGGAAGTCAAAGCCCCTTGCACACAAAACCTCCTTTATCCCCTCCCTCCACCCTTTCCTAGGCCAACCCCTACCCTGCCTTCCCTCTACTACAGATTTAAACATTCTCTAAGTCATTCTATTTTGTTTCATTATCTCTACATGTTCAAACCACCTCAACCATCCCTCCTCAGCCCTCTGGATAATAGTTTTGGTAATCCCGTACCTCCTCCTAATTTCCAAACTACGAATTCTCTGTATTATATTCACACCACACATTGCCCTCAGACATGATATCTCCAATGCCTCCAGCCTTCATCTTGTTTCAACATTCACCACCCATGTTTCACACCCATATATGAGTGTTGGTATAACTATACTACCCTCATACATTCCACTCTTTGCTTCCATGGGCAAAGTTCATTTTCTCCACAGACTCCTAAGTGCACCACTCACCTTTTTCCCCTCATCAATTCTATGATTCACCTAATCTTTCATAGACCCATCTGCTGACACGTTCACTCCTAAATATCTGAATACATTCACCTCCTCCATACTCTCCCCTCCAATCTGATATTCAATCTTTCGTCACCTAATTTTTTTGTTATCCTCATCACCTTACTCTTTCCTATATTCACTTTCAATTTTCTTCTTTTACATACCCTACCAAACTATTCCACGAACCTCTGCAACTTCTCTTCAGCAAGTTGCAGAGGTTTGTGGATGCAACTGTGACAACTCCCACTTTGTGTTAGATTCTTTATCTTTTAACCCCACACCTCTTGCCAACACCTGAGCATTCACTTCTCTTACAACCCCATCTATAAATATATTGAACAACCACGGTGACATCACACATCCTTGTCTAAGGCCTACTTTTACTGGGAAATAATCTCCCTCATAAATGCCACAAAAACCTCTTTAACCATATCTAAATACTGTTCACCTATATGTTTCACATTAAGCACATTTTAAATGGACTTCCATGATTAGTTTTCAATTTAGAGGCTGTGTGCCAAGCAAACATGTAAATGGTCCTTTTAACCCTTCATTGTTCCATCATCAAAATAATGGAGGGATTTGGATGTGCTTCAAGTATCTTGTAGATTGACCTTGTTATGACTCTGCTGTTACTTTCATAGTTTTTTTTATGTTTGAAAGTGAGTCCAAACAGTCATTATTCTCATTTATGAGTAGTTGGGAGCCAATGTTTCCCAAGTCTAGAACTACACTGCTTAACATTTCACCTCCTCATTTTCCAAAGAGTCTTTGATTGGGTCTCTGAGGAAGACAAAGACTTCTACTGTTGGCTAGAGGCATCATAATATACTACATGCTCCATGATAGGACAAAAGAAATTATAAAAAAGTGGGCTTTAAGAATGACAGTTAAAAAGAGTCCACATTTCATAACTAATCTGTACCAGAAAAATATGAACATCATATGCGTGCCAAAATACTTATCAACAAAAAAATTATGCATTTAATAAACAATGCTGGGAAAATGGACAGAATTATATAAATGTAACCATAACCCATAAGAGAAAAATGACTACATTCCTTTAAGAACCATTCAGATTCATTTTCATAGGAACAGAGAGACATATAGCAGAAAGAGACATTTTTTTTTTATAAAACTCTCATGGCTAGTTTGACTCTTCTATTTTTTTTATATATTTCTTTGGACATTGCTCAAGTCTAAGCAATATTGACATTCATTAGAAAGAATGTCTACAAGGAAGAGAGATTTGAGCATGGAAATTCCATGCTCAAAGCCAAGCACATTTTAAACACAATCATACAATTGCTTTTCAATTAAGGTCTCTTGCACCAAGCCAAAAGAAAATGGGCACTGAACAAACTGTATAAAATTTTGTGAATCATTAGCTCACAAATTTTGGAGCTCAATTGTATGCTATGAAGCATGCTGTACATTTTATCCCAATCAACATGGGTTACAAAAGAGAATCAAGCGAAAAGGAATGAAGTGGTGCAAAGACACTGAAGTGAATATTTCTCAGCATCTTGATAATAATGAAAAACTTGGCGATTCACAAAACTTCTTGGTCTGGTTAAATCCACAGTACGTATTTATAAATGATCTTGTGTTAACATGAGATAACTGATGAAGACATGGAAAGACACCTCAGAGTGTGGAATGAGCATCATAAAAAAAAATGCTATTTCTTGCAAATTCTACAACCTTTATTAACCAGGTCCTTAGTTACATACTCAAAACTAATAAACACGGCCTGGTCATGGACTTGGCCGCAGGGGCTTTGATCCCTGTTATATCCTGCTTATTTGATAAATTCCTACACTAGTAAATGTGAACAACTAGAAGCAAAAAAATATATAACTATCATTTAAATAATTATGCCTAGATATGAAGCAATAAGCCTATATTACAGAGCAAAAAATCTACCCATACAACCTTTAATGCTTGGCCTTATTTCAAGCAATGCTTAACAAATTTTGGCAGCAAAACTCATATTTTGGAGAGATTTTTACATGAAACTTTCCAAATTTTACTTTGGATGGATTCTGTGGGTAAAACAGATTTTGCAATATAATTTTTTTTCTTAATGGCTAATCACAGCATTACTTTTAAGATACTTATTGTATTATTCTATAAATAGCACAATACAGCAGACTTAAACCCGTTCTCCTAAATCCAATTTCTTACATACTGTTTTCAGTAAATTTCTCGATTTACATTAAGTTTGGTTTGATTGGACTGTCATCTATAAACAAAAATTAACACTGTTGTCTATGAATAAAAATTAATGGATTATACCACAATACCAATAAATGTAATACAGTATTACAGAGGCAATAAAAATTTTTGGAGCACTAACAATAACTGGAGCTCATGAAGCAGATTCTACAATACAGTCAGATAATCACTGTTCAAAACTCATGTAACAGTCACCCATTTGACTATTTTAGCCACAGTGAAATACTGACTTTAATTAGGAGGATGGGCTAGTGTGTCAGGCAGGAAAGAGGGCTGGATGAACTACATATTCCTAGACTGTAAGAAGACTTCTGATATAGTACCACACAGAAGGAAATCAGAAACAATTACACAACAGCAGACTATAGAATTGTGTAACTATCTAACTTAATCACGATACATTATATCTGTACCCATAGCAAAAAAAAACTTAGAGCAAATTTAAATAAAAATCAATGGTGTAAATACGAAATAAAATACAGTGGACCCTCGGTTTTCGTTGAAAATTCTTTCCAGAATGCTGTTTGAGTGCCATTACCGAACGAATTTGTTCCCATAAGAACAAATGTAAATTAGATTAGTCATTTCAGAACCCCAAAAATACACTTACAAAAATACATTTACATAATTGTTCGAGTTTGGAGGTGAACGAAAACCGAGGGTCCACTGTACTGACTAATCTATAATACATGATGAAAGCATAGTTCGTTAACCTACTCTGAAGGTGAACGCTAAAAAAAAGATTTATTGTTTTGCATGTAAATAATTAATAGCCTTTAATTATGGTGAAGGTTTAGTTTAGGGGCTCTGGCTTTATTTTAAATGCAGCAATAGTCTAGTAAAACTTTTTTTCAATAATGGTGAATTTATTAAAATTTAGTAAAAAAATAATATTCATGGATAAAACAGATACTACTGAATTTGATACTAATATAATCATCTTTTTGACCGATGTTCCTTTTTTTATTACAAGTTAATCAAGGAGTTGTTTAGCTTGAAGCAAATATACCCTTGCACAAAGTGCTAAACCTTACCAAACCACACCTAACCTATCTTACAAAGAAGAAATTGTTCTTACCTTATTAAAGAAGGTTGGGCTTCAGCACTGTTTTCAGGAAATGAAAACAATCTTATTTACTGCAATGTGCTTTCCTAAACACACTTTCCACTAAATATCAAACCAAATGAAATTGATTTTAATCATAATATGGAAGTGACTTATAATAATTCTCCAAAATCTACATTAATTAACAAAGGCATTCAAAACACTCTGGGAACTTTTATTTTGCGAATCTACCAACCTGCATAGCAGGTGGCACTCCACCTGCTTATTCAAAAATATTAAATATTTTCTTTGTGAGCTAAGCAGCATAATTTAAGCCTTTACAAAAAATCTATCTTTTTTTCAACAAGTCGGCCGTCTCCCACCGAGGCAGGGTGACCCAAAAAGAAAGAAAATCCCCAAAAAGAAAATACTTTCATCATCATTCAACACTATCACCACACACATACATAATCACTGTCTTTGCAGAGGAGCTCAGATACGACAGCTGAGAATTGTCCCTCCCAGCTGTCACTATCCCAGACCCCTCCTTTAAAGTGCAGGCATTGTACTTCCCATTTCCAGGACTCAAGTCCAACTAAATCAATTAACTGGTTTCCCTGAATCCCTTCACACAATGTTACCCTGCTCACACTCCAACAGATCGTCATGTCCCAAAAACCATTCGTCTCCATTCACTCCTATCTAACACGCTCACACATGCTTGCTGGAAGTCCAAGCCCCTCGCCCACAATACCTCCTTTACCCCTTCCCTCCAACCTTTTCTAGGACGACCCCTACCCCGCCTTCCTTCCCCTACAGATTTATACGCTCTCCAAGTCATTCTACTTTGATCCATTCTCTCTAAATGACCAAACCACCTCAACAACCCTTCTTCAGCCCTCTGACAAATACTTTTAGTAACTCCACACCTTCTCCTAATTTCCACATTCCGAATTTTCTGCATAAAAAAATCTATCTATAAGGATTATATATATAAAAAAAAAAGTTAAAAGTCTTCTAGATGATTAAATCTGTGTTTAAACAGTAAGCATGAACCCCTAAAGTAGACCTTTACCTAAATTACTTAACACTATATATCAATTTCAAGAATATTTTTCACTACTTGGCTTCTACTCCATACACCAGTCTCAACTCCCAACTAGTCTGACAACTCTAAAAGCAGTATTGTATACTGTATACACAGTTACACTACACACCTGGCTGTGTCCTGAGTGCGCGGGGAACGTCTGCGCTGGATGCCTTCATCTGCCACATCCTGGTAGTAAACTTCAGATACATCTGCTGATCTGGTCTTGCTTGACCGCACAACACGACTTGCTGATGAACCTCGAGGTTTGTATGCAGCATCGCTTTCAGCACGAATACGTGGTTCCCCTTCGTATGATCCTGAAATATTTTTTTATATACACACACATCAGTGACTTACTGTATTGAATGTTAGTAAGAAACAGAAAAAACTTTGACCAAAAGTTTTTAGTAACTTCTATAAGGCTACAGATGTTAGGTATTGTGTTTAATGAAAGGAAGATTAGTGTTTTTGATAATGAAAAATAATTTTATATTTGTTAGAGGGAGGGACAAACTTGGTTTTGAGTGTTAGGGGCTTGAACATCCAGCATGTTAGATTCGAGTGGTTAGAGGAAAGTGGCTTTGATGTGCTGTTGGAGTGTGAGCAAAATAATATTTATGAAGGAATTCAGGGAAACAGATTAGCTGGACACGTGTCCAGGACGTGGAAAGTATAGCATCTGCACACTTGAGGGATGGGTGGAAATGTTGCAGTTTGATGGGCCATTTAAACAGATGTGAGTGTAATTTTGCCAAGACGGTGATTTAACGAATGACGCTGAATATGTTTCCTCACTTTTGAGTCACTACCTCAGTAAACGATGGCCAATGTTAAAAAATTATCATATTTTTGGTCTATAAAACTTTAAGCACCTGCTCCAGTTAGCATAGTCCAAAAAGAAATTACGTTTTGTCAACTTGAACTTAATAGCATAAGATTTAGAAGACTTGAGAGCTCCTATGACGAACATGACTATATATCCACACAAGAAAATAGGTATGTTTTGCTACTTCTACTTACACTTAGGCACATTATATATACATGCAGTACATGTATATGTATACACACCGACCTGAATTTTCAACTATTTTTCTAAATATTTATTTTTATTTCCTTTTATCTCCATGAGGAAGTGGAAAAGAATTTTTCTGCTGTAAGCCATGCATGTTGTAAGAGGTGACTAAAATGCTGTGAACAATTGACTAATAACACCTTCTCTATAAATTACTAAAAATAAAGACTCATTTATGAAGGGATTCAGGGAAACCGGCAAGCCAGACTTGAGTCCTGGAGGTGGCAAGTACAGAGCCTGCACTTTGAAGGAGGGGGGTTGATGTTGCAGGTTTTAAACTGTAGTGTAGGCACGCCTCTGGCAACAGTGATGGATTGAATGATTATTATTATTATTATTATAATCAAAAAGAAGCACCAAACCTGGAGTGAATGATGATGAAAGTGTTCCTTCATTTAAAAAAAATTTTCTGTTCAGGTTTCGTAGAAAAAAAAAAAAAAACTTCATATTTCACTAGTATAAGGACCTCCTATTACTTTCTTGCTCAGTTTGTCCTTTTCCACCTTCAAGTTTCTATTGGGAATGCATTTTTCTTTATCAGCCTCAGGTTTGTCCTGATACCCCCTAATCTCCCTGTGTTTGTTCTTTAATTATGTGAAAATTGGGGACCAAAATTTGTACATGTACAGTCAATAAATGGCCCTAGCCCTATTATGAGATTCGTATTAGGTCATCATGTTACTTTGGACTGGAATAAGAAAATAGCTTCCTATGTGTTATTATTAAACTAGTGGAGAAACCCATAGGGTTTGATTACCTCCCATTGGGAGGTAATCAGAACCAAGGGAAGGATAACCATAATTCCCCGGATCAAAATTATTATTATTATAATCAAAAGAAGCGCTAAACCACAAGGGTTATACAGCCCACGGATCAAAAGCCGTATACCAGTATCATGGCTCTCTCTCTCTCACTTCCTTGAACAGTACCATCTATGTAAATACGCTCTGGGACAAGTAACTCAAAACTCCGATTCCTTCCCATCCCTCATCAATAGCATTCAGTGATGGTTCATCCACTTCTCTTGAAAACACACAGAGGTTGTCCTTTGTTGGTTACCTGAACATGCGAGAGCTCAAGGAAATAAACTCGTGGATGTTTTTTTTCAGTTCAGCACCTTTTTTTTTTATCTTTGGCAGGTTCATATGAAATCACTGGCAGTGTTATTGATTCACATTAGTGACTATCAAACTTTTTTTCCATCAAACCAATATTAAAACTTTTGGCTATCTTATCTCCATTGGCGAGTCGTAAGAAATACAGTGGTACCTCGGTTAACGATGGTCCCCAAACTCGCCCTTATATGTAAGTATTTTTTTAAATGCTTTTGTAAGTGTATTTTTGGGGATCTAAAAGGACTAGTCTATTTTACATTATTCCTTATGGGGATAAATTCGTTTGGTAATGGCACTTGAACAGCGTTCTGGAACGAAAAAATATCGTTAACCGAGGTACCACTGTAGTACTCATGCACCTACACATTACCACACTTAACTCTCGCATGAATATCTTATAGAGGTGCATTGTATCACTGCAAAGATTGTCAGGGTACCCAGGCTCTTCGGCAAAGATCACCTCGTTCACCAAAGAGTATGCCAGCTTCATAGAGGTATATGCCAATGCCCTGACAGCCAAGCTATACAGTGGACCCTCGGTTAACGAATACCCCGGAAATCGTGCAATTATGTAAGTATAATTTTGTAAGTTCTTGTGGAAGTGTATTTTTGGCGGTCTGAAATAGACTAACCTACGTGAAATTTTTCCTTAAGGGAGTAAATTCGTTCGGTAATGGCACTTGAGCAGACTTCAGGAGTGAAGTTTTTACGAAACTCGGGGGTCCACTGTATTGTGAATACATACTTCTAATTGACACTGATTACCTTTCTTAATTGTAGTTGCTACTCTTTGAAATATTTTTTCTTTTGAGGCTTCAGGGGTAAGTACGGTGGGCAAAAGTGACCCTTGAGGCAGTATTGATGTTCCTCAGTGGAAGGTCACTACTGATAGCTAAACGTCAACCCCCGGAAGCTCAGGTCAAAACATATTTCCTCTATTAAATTAGTATATTTTAATTGTAATCTAATCAGTACTGTTGGTATCCTCCCTTTCTCCTTAAAGTTATACTTTTCAACAAAAGTTATCTATAATAGAATAAGGTAACTTTTACTAAGTGGGTAAAATTGGAAATAAAGTACAGTGGTACCCAGAGTTTCAACCATAATTTGTTCCAGAAGGTTGTTCGAGTTCCGTTACTGAATGAATTTATCATCATAAGGAATAATGTAAATTAGATTAGTCCATTTCAGACCCCCAAAAATACATTTACAAAAGCACTTACAATAATACACTTACATAATTGTTCGAGTTTGGAGCTGTATGAAACTCGAGATACCACTGTACAGTGGACCCCCGGTTTTCGTGATTTTTTCGTTCCAGAATGCTGTTCAAGTGCCATTACCAAACAAATTTATTCCCATAAGGAATAATGTAAATTAGACTAGTCCTTTTAGACCCCAAAAAATACACTTACAAAAGCACTTACAAAAATACACTTGCATAATTGTTCGAGTTTGGAGCATCACGAACACCGGGGGTCCACTGTATTATCATTATCACTCAGGATTTATTATTTTCTTCTAGCAAATACTAGGGCTTGTAATGATGGTGTGTCTTCTCTTATACTTGCTTGTACTGTGCAATAATGCTAAAAAAACATCATGACAATGAGAAAATTAGTTGACCTTTTGTTTTCCATTGTCTTTCCAGCCTAATTCTTTGTTAAATGAAATTTCAGATTGCAAAAGTTGTCTTTCTCAGCTCGTGATTTGTCTTGTATGTCATACAGTCTCTCATTTAACTTGCTAGAGTCCTCTGTTACCTGTGTTATTAAACAGTGAATTATATACATTTGCCTTGAGTTCATCTTAATTTTGGGTTTGCATCACTAAGATTTTAATAGTGCAAGACTGTAATAATTAATTTTTATTTGATTCTGCAGCTTGTTTTTATGTGATTCTGCAGCTTGTAACTGATCTTTTAATAATATTACTATTCCATCAGCCTTTCAAAGTCTCTACCATATTGCAGTCCATCCTTACATGAAACGTCAAAAATATCCACATTTTAATGTAGATGTCTTTTCACGCCGATCCCAGATGTGTTGCAAACATTTTTAAGACTGCTTACTGGTGGGTAAATATACGTCTTTATATAATCAACTCTATCCTATCCTTTAAAAATTTATGTAAACTGGAAATGTTCCAAGATCAATATACGTACTGGGTAAATACAAAAAATCGGTCTAAAAAATAAGAATGGATTTCATAATGAGTGGTCTCCAGCAAACTTGACCTCATTTAGTTAATGTTCCTGCAATTTGTTTTCAGTTACATTCCATCTTTTTTTCTAACTTTTTCTGATATTTTATATACTACTTCATTGGTGTTAATTACTTCATTTTTTTAATTCTTTCCTCAGCTGATTCTAGCTCTAACTTTCCTATCTTTGTGTGTAGGGTTTCAATTTCAGGAAATCCTTTGAAAAGTACCTCCTCTGTGCTTTACTGCTACTTGAAGCTCTGGCCAATTACTTTAAAGACCTACAGATTTTTTTTGTTTTTTAATACGTCAGCCGTTTCCCACCGAGGCAGGTTGACCCAAAAAGAAAGAAAAAACTTTCATCATCATTCAACACTCACCATCACTCATACATAATCACTGTCTTTGCAGAGGCGCTCAGATACGACAGCTTATACGTCCCTCAAAACTGCCGATATCCCAAACACCTCCTTTAAAGTGCAGGCATTGTACTTCCCATTTCCAGGACTCAAGTCCGGCTAACTGGTTTCCCTGAATCCCTTCACAAAATATTACCCTGCTCACACTCCAACAGCTCGTCAGGTCCCCAAAACCATTCATCTCTATTCATTCACTATCTAACACAAGTGTAGTTATTAGTATTATATTCATGGAAGAGCCCTAAACCTGCTGAGGGTCATAAAACACCTGGGAAACTGGGCACCAGTTTCGATTTGGGCTTTATCAGGCGATTATATTTAGGGGCAGCACTAAACCCATGGGGGTCATACAGCGCCTGAGGAATGAAAGATAATCAGGTTAGATTCAAGGGAGGGAAAAACTTAATTCCTTGGATTGAGCTTCTCATCAACATTAAAAAGCCCTCCTCGAGGGGTTTATTGGGCGAGACCTCCATACTGGGCATTGCATACTCAGGAATAGATTACATATTATCTCAAGTGTTTTGAATACTCTTGACTAAATTTCTATATGTCATATATGCGTTTGTGATTTCAGTAAGCGCTGGAAATGTTACGATTGTGTGTACTTCAGAGGATTCATAGATCTTTCATCCTGTATCTTTTTCTTTAACTGATTTTACAACTTGTGTGTACAGAAGCCTGCTCAAGTGCCATTACCGAACGAATTTACGCCCTTAAGAAATAATGTCACGTAGGTTAGTCTATTTCAGACCCCCAAAAATACACTTCCACAAGCACTTACAATATTATACTTACATAATTGTATGATTTCCGGGTGGTTCATTAGCTGGGGGTCCACTGTACTTGTCTTTTATGAAGAGCTTCAGCTTCTAGGTCTCACTTCTTAATCATTAATCAAACAACATAATGCATCCTCAATCCACAGTGTTTTGCCATATACCCTGAACATTTAAATTCATGCAAAGAATCTGCCTCATACTGTACTTCCTTTTAAAGTGAATTTCACTCACTACTGCTTACACTGAAGAACATCTTTCCTTTATTTCATCCTTGTTCCAACTCTTTCAAACCAGGGGACAGCACAAAACCCATAGGAGTTACTTAGTGCCTAGAGAATGGAAAGCAATCGGATGGACAAGTCCAATTCCTTAGATCAAGAGCCCTCACCAGTATCAAGGAACCTTTCTTGTAAGGAGTGATGCTTAAAGCTGCTAAAAATATCCCGAGAGCACAATGAATTACTTGACGATATTGCTCGACATCTGTATATTTTAATAAGTTACACCCAACTTCTACACCTTTCCAGAGTGTAAGTTTAGTGCCTTTGTATAGTTTCCAGCACATTTACAGTGTGTTCATTTTGTAATACAGAGACCAGAACTGAGTTCCATAATTAAACTGAGACCATATCAATGATGTATATGGCTGTACTATAACTTTGTGACTTCAGTTACTTAAACCTCTGGTAATGAAGCCAGGAAATATAATAATTAGCTTTATTACAAACACTTTTGCTCTGTTGTCATAGATTTAGATTTTTACTAACTCCAAACTCCAAAACTTTTTTTTATTTTGCAAGACTAAAAAACCCAGTTGACAAATACTATAATTATATTCTCATTGGCAAAATAAGTTTACCAATAAAGCACAGTGGACCCCCGGTGTTCGTCCTGCTCCAAACTCGCCCTTTTATGTAAGTGTATTTTTTTAAATGCTTTTGTAAGTGTATTTTTGGGGTCTAAAAGGACTAGTCTACTTTACATTATTACTTCCTTTCCTTTCAACACATCAGCCGTTTCCCACCGAGGCAGGGTGGCCCAAAAGAAAAAACGAAAGTTTCTCCTTTTACATTTAGTAATTTATTCAGGAGAAGTGGTTACTAGCCCCTTGCTCCAGGCATTTTAGGCGCCTCTTACGACACGCATGGCTTACGGAGGAAGAATTCTGTTCCACTTCCCCATGGAGATAAGAGGAAATAAGAACAAGAACTAGTAAGAAAATAGAAGAAAACCCAGAGGGGTGCGTGTATATATATATGCTTGTACATGAATGTGTAGTGTGACCTAAGTGTAAGTAGAAGTAGCAAGATGTACCTGAAATCTTGCATGTTTATGAGACAGAAAAAAGGCACCAGCAATCCTACCATCATGTAGAACAATTACAGGCTTTCGTTTTACACTCACTTGGCAGGATGGTAGTACCTCCCTGGGCGGTTGCTGTCTACCAACCTACTACCTAGGACATTATTACTTATGGGGATAAATTTGTTTGATAATGGCACTTGAACAGCATTCTGGAACAAAAAAATCACGAAAACCGGGGGTCCACTGTATATAAATTTTGGGTGAAAGGAAGGTGTAAGATAACTCCTATGAAGGGTTTAAGGGAAGGTATGAAAGAAGTTCAAAATGGTAGATAAGCATTTAGCAGACACATATGAGCATCTTCAATTGGAGTAATTGAAGACAAATGGTTATGTGAATTTTACATGCTGTTTGAGCAAGAAATGTAACATTTATGAAACGATTCAGGGAACTTAGCTAGCTGGACTCAAGTTTTGGTGGCAGGAAGTACAGCACCTGCATCCTGAAGGATGGGTGGTGATTTTGCAGTACAGAGGGTAATTTGAATTTTGATGTATGCACTTCTGGCAAGACAGTTATTGCATGAAAGATGATGCACGTGTTTCCTTTCTTTGGGTCGCCCTACCTTGATGGAAAACAGCCGGATAGAAGACAACAAATGTAGAATGACCTAATGACTCAAAGTAAAGTAAAAAAAAATGGAAAAATACAAAAGTGTATGACGACCATAAATAAAATCAACCAAGTGAACATTTGTTTAACATACAAATTGATTGATCATTCATATACAGTGGACCCCCGAGTCTACGAACACCCTGGAAATCGTACAGTTATGTAAGTATAATATTGTAAGTGCTTTTGTAAGTGTATTTTTGGGGGTGTGAAATGGACTAACCTACTTGACATTATTTCTTAAGGGAGTAAATTTGTTCGGTAATGGCACTTGAGCAGGCTTCTGGAATGAATTTTGTTCGTTACTCGGGGGTCCACTGTAATAATGTTGTTCATTAATACCTTTTTTTTATATAAAGTTTTGTACATGTTGCAAAATATGTAAATGGAAACAGTCCAGTTAGAATAGAAGTGATAAATATGATATTACAAGCAAGAGAGAATTATGAAACACAGTTTGACCAAACTTTGAAGGAATAAATATTGTACTAATTTATAAGATAAAACACCAGCACCATAATTAGTTAAAGAAGTCTCAATCTGCATATCAAACCCCACAGTTAATTAAAATAAATATGAAAGCCCGTGAAAAAGAAAGAAGAACAGAAAGCCTTTCTTTATTTATGAGAAATACAAATATATATCTCATCAGATCTTAAAATGTATAAATAAAAGGTAACAGCCGTAAGTGAGCAAACACAATACATCACTCATACACCAATGTCTCATGAAAATGGGTTTCAAATAATTACCCAAAAAAGTCACACATGCATAATATAGAAAGAATCCCTTATTGATGTTTTGAACTATCACTGAGGTCACTATAAAGATAAACATCATGCTCGACTACTGTATATATAATATGTGAAAAAATAGAATGTAGAGAAATTATGAAAATATTGAGTGAATTAGGTTTTAAATACAAGTATTGTACAAAAAGAAACAGAAAAGCTTAATATTTGGACAAATATCATTTATAAACTACAGCACTCAAAGTCAAACAAACTGTATAAGGATTAATTTTATATATACTATATACTGACCAAAATGTCCTACAAATAGAAGAAAATTACATAATGGCAAAACTACATTACTATACTTTAGTCACTATCGCTGAATATTCATTTACATAAAATATATAATAAGAGTTAAGATAATGAACAACAATGAAGTAAATTATAAAAAACTACCTAACTACGCAGGATCAACCTCACATATTTATTTTCCATCAACTTATACACTAAGTGACAACAAATAAAATTTCTACTGAAATGAATGAATTTATTACACTATAGAAATTAACTCATAAAATTTGCTAATTATATTATGAAGACACACACACACATACATTCTTATAGACATACAAAAAAAAATGAGAATTAGAGAAAATTTAAAAAATCTATAATACCTTTACTATAACAATAATAATATACAAGGTATGAATATCACAATCACACATTTTAAGTTTGGACTCAAAGCAGTGTTTCACAATATGCAGTAAGTATTATGCGACAAATATAAATTTGTGGGTCTAGTTGAGCAGCATTTGCCGCTTTCTTCTCTGCCTTGTAAGTGGAGGAGAGGCAGCAGTACCTGAGGAGTGATTGCGATCGTCATAGTCATCATCGGGAATGTGTGGCAAAGCCTTAACATTGCGATTCATATCTTCATCCGCTAGTTCACCAGAGCTGTAACTACGACGCAGCTGATTCACAATACCACCACCTCCCTAAGGCAGAAACATTAATTTTTCTTATTAAAGTGAACTCATAGTAAAGATACTGTATGGTATATGAGCACCACAAAAACATAGGAATCCAAATTTATATGTCAAAAATGTCTGATATTGTATTTAACCTCTAAGCTTCCTATGATGTAAATTTATGCCAACTAGGAAAATGTCATAGATGTACGTATATTATGAATAAATTCTAGTGCCTCTAAAATGGTAACAATTGGCCAAGTCAGGCCTACATCAGAGAAAAGAGGTCTAGGCCATTACTGTGTAAATGTAAAAAACATGTTGTGTCCATAGTATTGTGGGAGCCAGAAAATGTTATTTCCTTAGTACGTATATATCTAAATAATAAATAGAAGTGACACACTTTGTAGGAACTGGTTACATTCAAACCATCGTATCTCCATAAGTACAGTGGTACCTCGACTTACGATGGTCCCCAAACACACCCTTTTATGTAAGTTTATTTTTTTAAATGCTTTTGTAAGTGTACTTTTAGGGGTCTAAACAGACTTAGTCTATTTTACATTATTTCTTAAGGAGATAAATTTGTTTGGTAATGGCACTTGAACAGCATTCTGGAATGAAAAAATATCGTAAGTCGAGGTACCACTGTACTACTTCGATTTTACTCATTCTTGTTTTATTATACAGTGGACCCCCGGCTAACGAACACCCCGGAAATCGTACAATTATGTAAGTATAATATTTTAAGTGCTTGTGGAAGTGTATTTTTGGGGGTCTGAAATAGACTAACCTACATGACATTATTTCTTAAGGAAGTAAATTTGTTTGGTAATGGCACTTGAGCAGGCTTCTGGAATGACTTTTGTTCGCTAGCCGGGGGTCCACTGTACTTCTTAAAAAAAAGGGGGGAAGGGAGCTTGAAATATTTTTTTTTTTTTTTTATCTCATAATCGCTGGCACTGAGGGCATGTTTGTTTTAGACCTTTGGTAATTTAAGGGTTAAATACGACAAAAAAAGATACAAATACTAAGGGCAAACTCAACATCTGAACTTTGGTAAAAAAGAAATTTCCTAAACACTATTTATGCACGTAAACAAATACATACTCTATTATAAATACAGAACAGCATTACAAAAAAATTAGCTTCTATTAATTTTTACATGCACACAGTAAGTTAAGTATTTAACCATACTATCTGCAACATTTCATAGGACTAAGTGTGATTGTCTAGAAATATTGCTAAAGAATAAAAGAAACTGAAGTGAAAAAATATACATATTTTAACTCTATATAAAGATGAAAAGCTGTACTAGCACTAAACATTTATGGCATTACTAATGCTGAAGTAATATTACCTGTTTTAAGATGCTGAGTACAGTACCATAGCAAATTTCAGCGTGGAACAAATAATTTTTAAACTACTCGACAGATTTATATATAAATAAAACAAAATTGATGATACACTTCCATTGTTAACTAAACTAAACCAGTACTAATGCAAGAAAAATGAGAATCATTATAAAACAGAAAACTAATGCTGGGATAACAATGTTAACAATGCTACTGCTAGTCTAACTACAAATAAACAGTTTTAAGTGCATTGATTACTGAATATAAAATATACAACAGTCACTTGAAAATCAATGCTACTACTCAATCCTTCTCTTCACATGTTTCCTGAATTCATCATCCCCCTCCTCTGAGTGGGTGGCATCAACAGTAAAGTTTCCTGGCAGCATTATCACAACACTCTTTTAACATGTTCTATTCTCTTGTTATGTTCTAATGTAGTACATGCCCTTATTATAATTTTCCTATATTTACCCTTTCCCCTCTCCACGACGTTAGTTGACTCGATTTTTCTAACTCCCTTCGTACTTCACTCTTGCAATCTTTCAGTGCTGATCGACCCATGAAGGTTTAAAAGTTTTTATGAGACTATTAATAACTCTTGTAATGTCTTAAAATGCATGGTTTGCTCTGTGAAGTTTTTGATCATTTGATCACTGATCCACCTCATAAACAAATAAATATCATACCTTAAGTTGTGATCTAAATTTACCTAAACACAAAAAAATATGTAAGACAGTACTATACTATAAAGAATAAGAGGCAATGGTCAATTCCTTTATTAAAACAAGTCTGTAACATTAGTTTCTGCTAAAAAATGTTCCCCTTTCACATGCATTTTTCTCTGCTGCAATTTACAGTAGCTACCCACTGTATCTTTTCTCCCACTCTACCATGTGTAGCCTTCGGTCAGCTGAACTGACCCTCACATCCAGGCTACCTCCCTGCTTTATGACTACAGGAAATTTTTCCTCTCTCTAAAAAAGTAATAAACCTAAGGGACACACTACCTGTAAATGATGTCAAAATTATGACTATGTAGCAGGGTGTTAGAACGAAACTACCCAAGGAACCAAAGGAAGTACGTACAGTACTACTATTCCTTCCTATTAGGGTGTGTGTGTGAAAGATAAGAATGGGAAGTGACGGGAGAGGAACTCTGTCAAAAGAAATGGGAAAATGATTTTCTTCTGATGTGAATCATAGGCATACAATGATCTGCCCAGTTGATCTTTTGGCCATTTGGCCAAGGCCTTCTTTTACTAGCTTACAAGTCTACCCTGTTAAATGTTTTGCACTCTGGGGGGATTGCTAGTCTTTCATATATCTCTTATCTGCAAGACACAAATCTTACAAACTTACATTTAGTGAACAGGTTTTTATTTTTATACTCATTTAGTATTTCTTAATCTAGCAATTTCCTTTTAAATTTAGGAGGCCTGGTCTGAGATTGGTCAATGGGGGCAAAAACCCCAGAATCACTGACAGATGTAATGGATAATCATTAATATTTATCTAGAGGAATTCATCAAGCAAACCACAGACTTCCTGCCCACCTAAGTCACCAGGGACAGCAGGCGACAGATAAGTACAGGTAAGTAATGAGAAAAAAAAACCTGAAACTTCATTCACACGTAAATATGGGATGAGGAAAATGGAAGGGAGTGAATGGAACATGAACCTTTTCCTTCTTCGGCTATCATAAAAGACTTGGAAAAATGAAAAAAATTCTTAAATTCTGTTTACACACTGTCTCCTCAATATCTAATTTTAAAAAATAAGCAAAAATTTATTTAATTGGTAAATCAGATAAATCAATCAATAGATGAAAGAAAAGCAAAGTTAAGGCCAAAGAAACAAGAAATAGTACATCATGATGGACAGTCCCTGGGTGTGACAGACCATTAAGCTAAGCAAATATTAATTTTACGTAATAATTGCTACATAAACAACTGATTAATTTGTTCCAACAAAAAGCTACAATGTGTTTCTTGAAATATTCTCTCCATTTTACATAGTACTAAACCAAAAAAATCCAATTAATTTTCCACCATTAGCTGTTGTTCATTTATATTAAAGTTCCCTCTGTTTAATTGTGAACTTTTACCATTCTATGCATTGTCTAAATAAGACAGGTTAGCAGTTCTTGCAATCTGAAGTGTTTAAGCAACTACACATGTTTATTATTAATATATTAATAACAATGACAATAATAATATTGTGCAATAATAATAAAAATATCAATATATTAACTCCTCACCTTTCTATAAAATTGTAACACCTGTGAATAAAATTTTAACATTAAAACCCATAATACTAAAGAAGAAAATTTCTACATTACTAAACTTAAAGTTTAAGGTATAACTGGTCTCCTATCCCAGTATATCTCACAAAAGAATTACAAAAGTAACTACTGACTAGCATACTGGCTAAGATACTAAAAAAAAAGACAAGAGAATAGGTGAACATACTGAAAGAGACCAAAGAGAGGACCAGCATGGGTTTAGATGGCAAAATCTTCTTTTCACATAACTCCTAGTTTTTTATGTTTAGGCAACATTTCTTAAACAATACCTCCTGGTAGCAAGTTGAAAAACACCAGATGTTGTAGACACAGCTTTCTAAATACCCAAGTAGTTTTGGTATCCCTGCTTTCTTTCCTTTAGGTTTATTCTACACCTCCTCAGCAATTTTCTTACCCCAATACATTTTTATGGCAGTTTAGTTGGGGACTTAACCCTCAAGTATTTTCCATATACATTATTAGGTATCTCAAACTTTTACAGTTGAGAGAGTACACTACAAGTACTTTAAGGCATTCCCATTAGTTTAGATGTTTTATCAACTATGTACCATAATGGACCTCCACAGCCTTTTTAATTTTGATATTAGTTTGCATAAAGTGGTCATAGGATATTATTGAGACATTCTGCTTTATACAGTATATGCTGGAATTTATTGCATATTTATTTACCCACATAATTATCTTTTAGTATTGATGAGTTATCTTTTTGGGCCACCCTGCTTTGGCGGGATGCGACCGGTGCAGTGAAAGAAGAACTCTATTAAATAGTACCAAATGCCAACTCGAGGCTATCAGAGCATCATGTGATGTTAGATTATAGGTGTAGTGAGCTTGGTTTGGACTTGCCAGTACGTTTATGCCCCAGAGTAAGCTGATATTCCTAAAAAATTATTCTGTAATTGGCAAACAGGGAGATACAATGCCTAATAGCAATATATCGAGTCTTTAACCGACAATTATCAGAGATGATTTTAAAATCCGTTTTAATACTTACTGCTCTACCAGCAGTGTGTTTTCATTGCTGATGAAATTCAGATTTCGTCCTCATATAATAAGTTTTTTCTTACTACAATATAATGGTTGATGAACGTGTGAGGCCAATTCCAAGAGGAATTCTCAAATTATATTTACTAAAAAAAACTTTAGGTACTGTATCCCCTTTCCAGGAACATCTAATAAACACAAATTGTTTTTAAAGTAGTCACCTGGGGGCTACACTGTCTAATTTCAAGAAAGAATTTTGTACTATAAACATCCATAAGTATTTTAAGTTTCAAAATCAATACAAAGTGGCATTCTCAAGATGTCTGGAAATAAAGGTTGGGAGAGAGAGAAAAAAAAAGGGTAGGCAGAGAGAGAAGTAAAGAAAAAAAGGCAAGACCATAAAGTATTGTAGCCCCATTTATTAGGGGATGTCAAATTAGTTTATAAAGTACAGTACATCCAGAAACACAGAAAAAGGGTTAAGACAACTTACAAGCAACACTACTATACATTTTGTATATTACTTGCCTGGTTTCCTCGACTTGCCTTAATTGCGGTCTGCATTAAGACCGTGGTAGCATAATTAACGCCCTTGGTGCCAAGCTGTATAACAGTGGAGTAGCCTTGCTGCTTTGCCTGAGCAATGCAGTTATCAATGTCATCTTCTCGACGCGTCAACCATGGATGTACAAATTTGCGGTACAAAATGGATGAGCCCCGGGTGGCTGGAGACAAGAGCCACAGCACAACCAAGATCTTCAGCTGTGGGTACAATTTTGCTAGACAAGTTCCCACTGGAGAAAGTTTTATCAATCCCTTACAATTACCATATTTTACAAATACAGTGGTACCTCGAGTTACGATATTTTTTCGTTCGAGAATGCTGTTCAAGTGCCATTACCAAACGAATTTATCCCCATAAGGAATAATGTAAAATAGACTAGTCCTTTTACACCCCCAAAAATATATTTACAAAAGCATTTAAAAAAATAAACTTACATAAAAGGGCGATTTTGGGGACCATCGTAACTCGAGGTACCACTGTACATACATATCAATACTACACTGAATTAAAACAAGAAATAAAAGATACAGTGGACCCCCGCAAATCGGCCGGCTTGAAAAACGATCTCTTTTTTCGGCCCAATTTTTCCCCGATTATCGGCCCGTGTACCAGACCTGTCCGCCTGCCCCGCGCTTGCACGCCTCGCCGCGCAGGCGTCATGAGCCAGTCTAGCGTTGTTTACCTTTGAGTGAACATTACCCAGCGTGCTCATTCAAACATTTCACAATTAATTTTTTGTGTTTATTGGTGGTTAAGTGATTGTCACTGTGAAATAAGTCACCATGGGTCCAAAGAAGCTTCCTAGTGGCACCCCTGTGGTAAAGAAAGTGAGGAACACCATCAAACTGAAGGAGATTAAGGAGATTTGTTCAAAGTGGAATGATGTGCAAAGTTTTTGTTGAAAAATACCACCCTGAGCAAGCTGAAATAAGCCATCTCTGCAACAAGTTCAGTGACAGAGCCATATTGCACTTCAGGAACATGTTAAAGAGGCGCCAGAAACAGAGAACTCTTGACAGTTATTTTGTGCTACAGGAGTCTAGTGACTCTCAAGCTGGTCCTAGTTGCATTAAAAGACAAAGAAGGGAAGTAACCCCAGAGAGGGACTTGTTAACTGAAGTAATTTTGGAGGGGGATTCCCCTTCCAAACACTAAGCCCTCCCTCACTCCTCCTCCCTATCTTCCAGATGCCAGCAAGTCTCTTCAATAAAGGTAAGTAAATGTTATTTTAAATGTCAATTTATTGTGTGTTTTGTGTATGTAAAACTATAGTTAATCTTTAAAAAATGTATTTTTTGTGAATATTTTTGGGTGTCTGGAATGGATTAATTGTATTTATATTATTTCTTATGGGAAATAATGGTTCAGAAATCGGCCAGTTCGATTTTAGGCCTAGCTCCTGGAACGGATTACGGCCGATTTTCGGGGGTCCACTGTATGCATATCTTAAAACTCAAAATTATAAAAGGGAACACTATAGTAAACAGAGGCAATAATCTAAGAAGAGAGAAGTAAAATAAATAAATACGTAAATGGACAATAATTTCTACTGAATGAACTTAATGAGTGCATACAGTAATTCCAGAAAAATACGATAATTATTTAAGTAATATTGTACAGTGTTTTAAGCATTCATATAGGCAATCATAGTGACATACCTCGTAATAGAAGGGAAACCAGAAACTTAAGAAGAGATCGGTTAGTGTTTCGAAACATGTGAAGAAGGCAAACACAATCCAGTACATCATCCATTTTACCTGTTGAAGGAGGAACACCATTACTGACTCAAATACAAAGTATTTTCAGATAATACTGTATTATTATTACAGCCCAGTGAATGCATAGCAAATTGCTAAAATGATAAGGATTATACAATGCTTGGGAATCGAAAATAATAAAAACTGATCCAAGGAGAGGGGAAGCTAATATTCCTTGGATCAAGGTTATTACTGGCATGAAGGAAAATAAGTTAAAACGATTGCAACAGTTTTACCTACTCTGGCCTATCAATCTTACCTCACTTTGCTTATCCCTTTGACTCTTATAAACCTCCCAAAAAATTTTGTGGCATATTGGTAGCTTGCCTGCGTCATATACCCACGCACCTTCAACTAGACATTTTCAATAAGTTTTGGTAAATGTGCACTTAACAGAGTGTATCTGAATACGTAATACAGTACATTACTGTAGTTCTGGTAACTTGTAAAATACAGAAAACCCTCGATTTAACAAACATCGGAAATACTGTTCAGGATATAATTAGCTGGGCAAACTGATTTGGAAACAACGGACAAAGTAATTGTTTACTGAATCATCAGTTACAATCACACTGAAACAATCTCAACTCAATCCACCAAAATCTCCATTAAAAAAGACCATATAATATAGAAACTGGTGAAGGTGGGTAGCAGGGGGTAGGGTAGTGATGGTGGGTGGCAGGGGGTACGGTAGTGATGGTGGGTGGCAGGGGGTAGAGTAGTGATGGTGGATGGGAAGGGGTAGGGTAGTGATAGTGGGTGGCAGGGGTAGGGTAGTGATGGTGGGTGGCAGGGGGTAGGGTAGTGATGGTGGGTGGCAGGGGGTAGGGTAGTGATGGTGGGTGGCAGGGGGTAGGGTAGTGATGGTGGGTGGCAGGGGGTAGGGTAGTGATGGTGGGTGGCAGGGGTAGGTAGTGATAGTGGGTGGCAGGGGTAGAGTAGTGATGGTGGGTGGGAAGGGGTAGGGTAGTGATAGTGGGTGGCAGGGGTAGGGTAGTGATGGTGGGTGGCAGGGTAGTGATGGTGTATGGCAGGGGGTAGGGTAGTGATGGTGGGTGGCAGGGGGTAGGGTAGTGATGGTGGGTGGCAGGGGGTAGGGTAGTGATGGTGGGTGGCAGGGGGTAGGGTAGTGATGGTGGGTGGCAGGGGTAGGGTAGTGATGGTGGGGTGGCAGGGGGTAGGGTAGTGATGGGTGGCAGGGGTTGGGTAGTGATGATGGGTGGCAAGGGTAGGGTAGTGATGGTGGGTGGCAGGGGGTAGGGTAGTGATGGTGGGTGGCAGGGGTAGGGTAGTGATGGTGGGTGGAAAGGGGTAGGGTTTGATAGTGGGTGGCAGGGGTAGGGTAGCGATGGTGGGTGGCAGGGGTAGGGTAGTGATGGTGGATGGCAGGGTAGTGATGGTGGGTGGCAGGGTAGTGATGGTGGGTGGCAGGGTAGTGATGGTGGGTGGCAGGGTAGTGATGGTGAGTGGCAGGGGTAGGGTAGTGATGGTGGGTGGCAGGGGGTAGGGTAGTGATGGTGGGTGGCAGGGGTAGGGTAGTGATGGTGGGTGGCAGGGGATTGGGTAGTGATGGTGGGTGGCAGGGGTAGGGTAGTGATGGTGGGTGGCAGGGGGTAGGGTAGTGATGGTGGGTGACAGGGGGTAGGGTATTGATTGTGGGTGGCAGGGAGTAGGGGGGTGATGAAGGATGGTGAGGGAAGGGGTGCAAGGTGGTGGAGGAGTAGGTGCAGCAAGGAGCGTCCTACATCACCCACTTCTTATTTAATATACACGTAATTGCTACATCTGCCCTCGTCCTCTCTCTCTCTCTCTCTCTCTCTCTCACACAACTTGTAATAGTTACATAAACACAATGAGACAAACCACGATGCCCCGTGGCCTGGAGGCTAAAGCTCTCGCTTCACACGGCGAGGGTCCGGGTTTGATTCCCGGCGAGGAATCAATATTAATACAGCCTTAAAGTTGTTGATGACGCAAAAACGGAGGTACCGTTTATTTTCCTATCTTTTCGACAAATAAACAGGCCTAAGTGTTGCACATGTGTCTTTTTTATCCGGAAAGTACCGTTACTGAAGCTGGAGCTCTGTGATTCTGGAAATATGACTGGGGCGCGGATTACTACCGCTCAGTATTCTGGGTGGTAATAAGTCTCATAAAACCCTAATGTCTACTGTCTTGTTATACAAGCGTAATTATAGTGAATGGTTACCAGCGAGAAGTGAGCTTCTACACAAGACGAGCAACAAGCATCAACTTCACTCTGACTGTACCCTTCTCCAGAACATCGCAACATCTGAGATCATTTATTCCTAGGATGACTCGAGTCTGGAACATGTTCGTACTGCATAATGATATCAACGAAATAAAGTCAGTTGATCAAATGAAATTACTGCCCCACAGATGGCTCCAACTTCATCCTGTTCCCTATTTGTATGTCTCATAACAATAAAAAGGCTTCTAAATGAGCTGATGTAGGTAACAACTCTTAGCCTGTAAATAGTTAGGAATCCTTTTTTTGTAAAACCGTGTAAAAAAAATGCATTGTGGTGCGTTCGTTCCTACCTACCTACCTGGAGGGCATTCCGGGGATCGACGTCCCCGCGGCCCGGTCTATGACCAGGCCTCCTATGTTCAACAATGGTGAAGCTCTTCTCAAAACTCCAGCTAAAGCTGGGTTCCGGTGGTTTAGAGGCTGGGGTTAAACACTTGGGAAGCTCGAGGTCTGATTACCACCCCTGGCATGCAGACAACTGTCGAAAGTGATGATGATCCAGAGATGAAACGCTAAGATTAGTACATCATTCCTCCTCGCTATAAAGTATACCAATTACCAACTCTCAAACCTCTTAGTCATATATATAAAATATGTACATGTTCATATGTATCTATTATATTATTTTTCCTTGTGATGGTTCTACCGCTGATAATGATATTCTCAAATTCCTCTTCCCTAATGTGTATGGCATAGGCCATCCCAAGAGATGATAATTCCCAGGTAATAATAATTTTGGCTCAACTGGAACGAAACCTTTGAAGCTGAACTTAAGTCGTGGAATGGTTTTGGATATTCTCAACGCCTTGTTGAAGTGTCTTTGTTCAGGTTAACATTTCATCACTTGAAGGAAACCCATTCTGTGTAATGGAATATGGCAGTGAAGCCTGATCATACCCTAGGGTAGCGGCACACACTTCTGAAGCACCCACTTTTGTTAATAAAATAGCCACCACTACCCCCCGCCACCACAACCCTCCATCTACCACCATCACGCTACACAAACCGCCATCACCACTCCCTCCCCTATAACTTTCTACACACCCATCAACCTTCACCACAACACTCCATAGTCCAGATAACCACCGCCAAAAACACAAATGATTTGACTTTTCCCTACACCTACGAGAGAGGACATCAAGAACGACAACAAACTCAAGGAGCAATAGGAATGACGGAGTCAATGAAGTGATCAAGATTAGACCCCTGATCAACCAGCCTATCCTCATTTTGCTACGTTCATTTTCTTGTGCAATTTCCTGTGTTAAGTTTTGAACATTTTCAGTAAACTTATAAATCACATTTATTTTAAATTAGGCTAGGTTACGGGAATAAGATGCCTATATATAAAGATATTTATTGAAGGAGACGCTTCGCCACCGGTGATTTTATCAAGCTTACAATCTGCCTATATTAACATACCTGTGTTTGTACAAGTTAGGCTACATAAACGTATAAAAATATGTATGTAACCAAAAATAAATACCGAAAAACGGTACCAACACGGTCAAAGCATAGTAACAGCAGCTGGAGAAAACGTTTAATCTTGCACAGAGACAGCACTCACTCACACATACTGCTGATCAATGAGAATACAGTACAAGGAAGAGCATATGAAAATAATATGACATTTATTACAGTATACAATGAGGTCATCGTGTGATTCCATAGTGAAGTTTGTCTTATGGTTCAACTGTGGTTATTTGTGGTTCAACAACGATGTTATTGTAGATGAATGGTTCATATAACCGACGAGTTGGTAAATTAGACATACATGCAACACTTGGGTATCTTTATTGAGGAAACGTTTCGCCACACAGTGGCTTCATCAGTCCATACAAAGGAGAATCGTGAAGAACAGGAGGAGTTTGAGGTGGTCACTCCCTCAACCTTGAGCCAATTCTCCTTTGTATGGACTGATGAAGCCACTGTGTGGCGAAACGTTTCCTCAATAAAGATACCCAAGTGTTGCATATGTGTCTAATTTACCAACGCACGGCTATGCTCGTCAAAAAAAAAAAAAAATTACCAACGATGTTATTTGTGGTTCAACAGTGAGGTTATTTTGTGGTTCAACATAGAAGTTATCTTGCGATGAAAGAATAAAAACGCACGATACCGTAACTAGAATAATGCACATATAACCCGAACTTAGGCGATTAACTTACGACGAAGTTTCGGTCCAACTTGGTTCAACCGTGATGTCGTTTTATGATTCAAGTGAAGTCGTCCCAAGGTTCAACAATGAAGTTACCGTATTGTTTAACAGTAAGTTTATATTATGATTTAACAGTGATGTCACATCTTCATTTGTGCAGTTATCTTGTAACTCAACAGTGAAATTCTGTATTATTGTTATTTCTCTTGTCACTGCTGGTTTTGCGACTCAGACATGTTGAGTGTAAGTGAAGGACCTGTTTATTTATCTCTTTGTCTTGAATGTGTGGTAAATGGTGTTATGTTGAGCTGCAAAATCTTCACACTTGTCAATTAGATGGTGTGAGGCAGTAGAATGCGCAAACAATAACCATATTTTTCACTACTCAGATTTTCGTTTAGGTCATCAGTATAAACTTTAACATTTACATCTTTCTACACAGATAAAGTTATTCAAGTTCTAGTTAAAAATATATTGTTTTTAAATATTCAGAATTCCAATTCCAGAGAGATTATAAATGTATATATGAAATCAGCTGTCAACCATGGTTGCCCTTGAGACATACTACTATGGTAGGATTCTTTGTTGTGAGATATACAAAGAGCTTTGACCTATTAGATCACAACGCTCTTGGCAATACAAAACTAATGCAATTGTCGTGCCGAATAGGCAGAACTTGCGATTTTGGCTTAAATAGCAACGCTCTTCTTGCCATATAAGACAAGCGAAAATTTGTGTATGCAATAATTTCGCGAAAATCATTCTGAACCTAACGAAAAAAATATATTTCATTGTGTTTGTTTATTATTAAATTATTGTAAACGTATCTAAAATATATTTAGTTGGGTTAGGCTAAATTAAATTGAGCTTGTTGTAATAAGGTTAGGTAGGTTTTCAAAGTTTCTCTTGGTTCAAAATTATAAATTTTTACATTAACATAAATGAAAAAATATATCTTTAAATGTATAAGATAAATTTTTAGAAAGGACTTAATTTTAAATGAGTTCTTGCTAATTGACCAGTTTTACCTAATCGGCACGACACAATCAAACCCCACACACACACACAGGTTGAAACTATCCGACAAGAACCACCACCACTGGCACAAAAAGGAGTACCCAAACACATATACTCTCACATCAGATTAAAATAAGCATACACAACTATGGTACTTACGTATTCTTTAACGTTTTTGGTCTTGACTGCCTTGTAGGAGTAGTAGGCTGGGAACAGTGTCCCAAACACTAATCTGCAAAAGAAGCAAGAGTTGAAGCAGTGACCACAGGCAAAACATGAAGGATTAAATATGTATATTAATGTAAATGCTAAACTGTTTCGTAGATATAAGCGTAAAATAAATGTTACAAAAATTATTACACAAAATCATGTGAAAATTGTTTAAACGAATTCATGATGCTATTAATCAAGTTGTTAGTTAACTAGACAACATGAAACATGCAACTGAACAATAAATACGTGCAGCTTATATTAATTTTGTTCATATTTATGTAATTTTAATATAAGTAAATACATTCAATCATGTAGATAACTGGTTTGGAGAACCGATAGGTTGAGGAAGCCACTGGTTGGCGAAACGTTTCCACAATAAATTTAATACCCAAGTGTTGAACAAGTGCCCATTTCATCAGTTATAAATGTTGGTGGTGCTGCTTGTAATACGACTTCTGTATAAGAAATTAGTTTTGCTTAAAACAGACTAATATAATGAACGTATAAATAAAACGCAATATATTTGACTAAAGAATCTAAAGTGTGCCAAGGTTTGGCTACATAATCTTTCTCACGTACACTAGAGCGCTTACCTAGCAAAACAGTCTTAGAATAGATTGTAAACCCCTAACTGTTGTGTTTAGGTGCGTGTTCGCATTCAATGCTGCCAAAAATGAGGACCCAAACAGATGGGCAACCAACTATGTACATTGATAAAAGTTTTTTTTTTTTTTTTTTTTATATTTTTATTTAAATTCATTATACACAAATAAAACATTACAATAGTAAACTATGAAAATCCAAAAGACCAACAACAACTAACCAAAAACAGCCACATATTAACAGTCTATGCACATGAAAGAGATTAATACATATCATAAAATACCAATTGTCTCCCCTACAAACCCTCCCCCACACTACATAAACCCCATGTTCATGATCAATTGTTCAAAACAAAGTGCATACTTATCCAGAATGGAGCACATTGAGCCATGTCCATCTTCAACAAACCTTGCCAATATCCTAGACATGCCATTACATATATTGATTTTTTCCAGGAAACCAATGATATATCCAAAACATGATCTTTCTTGCTTACTGCCTATACACAAAACAACACGTATAATGATCAATAATGAATGTACACATGTACATTCTAATATGTACAAGTTATAATAAATATATGTACCCCTTCGCCTGATACCACTGTCTCTAGCATTGTGGTAATACATGAATTACAACTAATTACGTTAGAACCCCTACCGACACCCCAACAAATTATTTACAACATGAAATGTAACAACGTCTACACACTTAGACGTATTAATATGAACACTAAGAACCACTGAAATGCCCCACACAAGAATAACATGTTACATACAATACATAAATATGGCACACATAATACAACACACAAATATTAAGTATAACATTACACATCTTCAAGAAACACCATATACATGAATGCCAAAAACAAAACAATCTTATTCCTCATATCAACGTCATCACATTACATACAAATTTAAACTTTAAAATCTACCGCAACAAACCCATCATCCAACAAAACACCGAATCATGCACTGATATCCCAGAGTAACACCACCGTAACTGTGTTTTCCATAACATTGAAATGACAACAGATGCACGTATGCAACCACTCATAATGCACTGCATCGTCCCATTCCATAGGAACGCCGCTATACCATATTTAAAACCTCCTCACACCAATTGAAATGCACAGTACTGGACAAACCCTCACTCTCCCTTACTGACCCCCTTTTCACCCCATCCCTTCTTGCATACTTTCCTCTGCTCTAGTCATGCGTCCCCACCCAAATCAGGTGTTAGTAGTCCTCCGTGCCTCTATCGGCCCCCTCCAAACCCCACACACCTCTATTTCACCTTTCCCCCAAAGCACTCACCTCCTGTCAACACACCCACTCCACCTATAGCCTGGATGTCCAGCCCCTTGTTAGGACCCCCATAGATCCCCATACTCATGTTCCTGTACCCCTCTGCAAAAGCCGACTCCCATCCCCTACCATACACCACCCTATTCCTACACTTGGTGCGATACATGCTTGCCGCCACAGCCCTCATCCTCTCCCTGTTACTCTTGTCCCTTAATCTCCATGCTCCACACACATAATCTACCATACAATACATAATCCCCTCCTTTCTCTATGCCCCACTCCCCTATATCCAGGTATATCGCTCTTAGCATTGAAATGCCACCCTCCCATCCCTCGAATGATTCCCCCAACCATTCCCTCACCTCCCCAATGCTTCGCAAAAATACACCACATGCAATGCTGATTCCATCACGCCACACTTCTCACACCTACCATCCTGCACTAAACCCATGGTGAATAGAATTGCCTGCGAAGCCACCACTCCATGCATGAATCTGTACATATGCTCCCTGTCCCTTTCCCCCAACCTTAATTCCCTGAACCCCTCCCAAATGCTTCTCCAGTCATATGTGGGTACACCGCCACCCTCCACCACCTCGTTCCCATTCCCCACTCTTACCATTACTCCTGTCCGTATCTTGTGAGGTTCCGCCATCACCATCAAATTTCTCAACATATCCCTGCAAAAAGCCAATTCTGTCCCTCCCCACCACTCCCCTACCTCCCTCAGCACCCCCCCCACCCCATCTTCTCCACACCTCCCCAGACCCCCCCGTCTCACCATGCATCTTCTAACAAACGCACATATAAGCCTACGCTCCACCCAAATCAACCCTAAACCTCCACGCCTAATGCTGTTTCGCACGATGTCCTTCCTAAGCCAATGTCGCCCACCCGCCCAAATGTACCTATACACCCTACCCTCCAGCTCCCTCACATCCTCCGTCCTTAATGGATACACGACTGCCACATGCCACAATCTACTATAAACCAAGCTGTTTACAACAATCACCCTCTGCCCCAAGGTCAGGTCCCCGCCCTCCAACTATTAATACGATCCTTCGCCCCCTGCACGACCCTTCGCGAATTTACTTCCCTAGCCATGACCCCCTCCCTCATAAAGATAATCCCACATATTTTGACGCTATCTACGATATGCCACCCAAACCCTCGTGCCAATCTCCCGCCCACCCACGTCCCCACCTCCATCAACTCGACTTTCCTCCGTTCACCCTCATTCCCGTCGCCGAACAAAACAAACTTAGAGCCCTCCCCACCCACTCTAAATCCTTCCTACTACCCACAAGCACGTTGTGTCATCAACGTACCCCACAATGCCCGCCTGTCCTCCCACCTCCACTACCCCATCCCTCCCTATCCCCTCCCCACTAACCTGTAAACGGGTCCTGCAGACAGGCAAACAGAATTTGCGACAGGGGACAACCCTGCCGCAGCCCCCTGTTCATCTTTACCACACTCCCTAACCTTCCATTCACCTGAATCCTTACGCTCGCCCCCCCATACAAAGACCGTACCCATTGAACAACTTCCCCCCCAAATCCCTGTCGTCGCATAATCTCTAGCAACACATCCCTATTCACACTGTCGTAAGCCCCCTCCAGTCCAACGCCAACACTCCCTCCCCCACACCTATCTATAAACCCTTAATCCTTTCCTGCCCCTTGGTCACTCCCTGCCCGGTATTCCCCCTGCCCCTCTTCAATCACTCTTTCCACCACCTTTTTAATCTGTTACCCAAAATCTTCGCGTATATTTTATAGTCAGTATTCATTAACATCAACGGCCTGTAATTACTAACCTTGTTCCCTCCTTCCCCTTCTTCACCAAAACCACCACCCCATACCCATTTCCCTCCCCATCACCCCTTCCCTTTTCATACAGTTCATCACCCCAGTGACACATTCCCAAAAGCACCCCAGTTCTCCTATAAAATTCATTTGCAATCCCATCTATTCCTGGTGCCTTCCTTTGCTGAGACCATTCACTGCCTCCCACACCTCATCCTCCCGTATCTCCCCCTCCACCCCCTCCTGTCCTCCTCCCCCATCCTCTCCTTAACCCCTCTCTGTAGCAACATCCCTCCACTCCTTTTATCTCTACTTTTTCCAAATATTTAGCAAACCATTTATCAACATACACCCCATCGCTTCCGTACCTCTTATCCATGTTCCCCTCTCATATCTCCCTAGGTTCTCATCCACCTCAAAACACTCCACTGAAATTGCCTCTCTGCGTGCTCTGCACCTCCCAATACATACTTTGAGGGTTTATCCCCCACAGGACCTCCTCCAACCCCGCTTTCATCTTGCAAGCCCCGAATCTTTCATTCTGAATTTCCTCTAATTGCTCCTTCAACTGCCTAATCTCCCCATCACCTTATAACCCCTCTGTCATGACAGTCCTGCAGTAACCCCTCAATATAATTTTGCAACCCGTACCTCCATGCCGCCTCCTCCTTCCCAACCTCCGATAGTACTGTCGGATGAACTGCTTTCCCTCCTGCGCCCACCATTCCACTAAATTTCCCCCTCCCTTCCGCTTCTCCACACCCCTCCCCACCAGCTGCGAAAGCCTCCTCTGCTCTATTCCCAACAACAGTCTAGTATTCAACTTCCAATAGCTTTTATATTGTTTCGCTACCCCGACCAATCCACCTCCACCAACACTCCCTATGGTCAGAAAATCCCACGTCCACTGTACTAACCCTTCCCACCTGCACACTTCCCGAAACATACAACCTATCTAGCCTAGCCCCGTATCCCCGCCTGACAAAAGTGTGCTCACTCACACCCCCACCCCAACGACATCCCTCAATCCGCACTCCCCAACAAGTCCTCAGTTCCACCAACACGCAACCCGCACCCCTAGGCTCCACATCCTTCCTTCTGATCACGCAGTTGTAATCTCCCCTACAACTGCCACACCCGTAAATCCCTAAATGCAAACACCATTGAGTCCCACAAATTCCTTCTTTACCTTCCCTGACCTGTCAGCTGGCATGTACACCCCCATAAAACAGACGCGAACCCCACCCCAATCCCTTCCACCCTGACAATCCTACCCCCGCATTCCTCCCATGCCATTAGTCGAAAAGGGCTGGACTCCGCCACTGCCACTGCCGACCCACCCTTTAATTTCCTGATGACCCTGCATATACTCTGTATCCTTTCAAACTCAGCTCCCTTCCACACCGAAAATTGTGTTCCTGTATGAATGCTACAGTCACTCCATACCTACGTAATGTACCCTCCACCCATGCTCGTTTAATTTCATCCCGCAATCCATTCACATTTATAGTTAAACACTGGAAATCACTTGTGAGGGTTTGTCCTTTGACCTCGGTGGATGCTGCGATGAAGCCTTCACCTTACTCCCGCTTTACTCGCTATTTTTCCACCCCTGTCCTTCCCCTTATCCTTCATCAAGTCTAAATCCTTCCTCGCAACATCCACCAAGGTTTTTACATGTCCTCTGTGCAGGAGTTAGTACGTCATCACTGTCCGAATTGTACCCGACCTCTTTCGAGTCCCAGTCACCACATGCATAGTACTCTCTTCTGCTGAGCGGTGCACCTCCACTGTCACCTGCTCAGTCTCCATGAATCCTTCCCTGTGTCCTCCTGGACCATACTTTCCACCAGCTTCACTGCCTCATCCAATTCAGCACTCACCTCCCACTTAATACAGGCAAAGGTTCCTCCAATAAGCCTTGCATCACCTCCTCAGTGGCTCCTCCTGACTCCACACTCTGCATCCCCACATCCACCAGTAACCTCCTTCTGCCCAGACCCCTGAGGCAATGTATGACATCTCTCCTCAGGGCCCTCCACTATTTCACTCCACAACTTTGTACGCCTCTCTGTGACTACTGTTCCCTCGTTCTTACGATGCTCCTCTTGTGCCATCTGCCCCCGTTGTCCTGCATCAGTCCTCTGATGCGATCGCCTCATACAGTCAGCGGCTATGTGACCAATAGACCCACACAGCCTGCACGTTCGTTGTTGGCCCACATAAGTCACATAAACTTGTGTGTGGAACTCAGGCAGGATGACATATGAAGGTATCGGTCTCTTCAGTGTCATCTTCAGTGAGAAAGACCCTTCAAACAGGCCCACCATGGGCCCTCACTCCATGTCCCTGTTGTTACCGCATGTATCGTCCCGTAGTCGCTGAAAACCTTGCTGATGTCCATCTGGTCAGACTCGAACGGCACGTTCTTAATCTTAACCCAAGTGTAGGTTCTTGAAACATCCTTCAATCTCACTTGTAGGCCGGTGCGCACAGTATACACCCGATCCTGATGCCGGTCGACCAACCTCTCATAAACGTCAGCTGTGAGAAATTTCACAAACACCCTGGTCATGCCGTTCAATGCCACGCCGTACAAATCTGCCACCTCAATGTTGTAGACGTCCTTCAGGATACCTGGAAGGACAGTGGCTGCCGTGGCAGGCTGCAGTACTCCTGTGACCATGTCGATGCAGACTGTGTTCACTCTTCTTCTGCCGGCCGACGCCATTGTTGACTGAAAACCAAGTTGGCTCAGAGCGTCACCAGGGGTCAGCACCAGCGCAGAGAACCACCTCACCCCACCAAGGCTGGGTGACGAATGAAAAATAAAAGTTGCAGCGAATGTCACACGAGTGGAAAAAAACGAGCCCTGACAAGGCAGCAAACTTGTAATCTTGGATTTAAAGTACAATGGTTGTAGTATTAAACACGTGGTATACTGAAGTTGGAGTATCGTGGAAGACATCACACTGCTACACTTCTTACATTGCTGAATTATACACGAATCTCATATTTCCGTAATAACCAATTATATAACAAGATGGTATTTAAATTTTAGATTTTGCTTCGGATTTATAAGGGTATAATGATTCGTAAACAGCTAAGGATGTCTAAATTATTTGGGCTATAAATGCTTGGTAGAAAACTTGTGTTAGAGTGAATGACGGGGGCATGAGAGCACCTGCAGAGTAAATGTGATTATATATAATTGTATGTGCATGTGTGACACGACAGACTAGTGTGGTGGCTGGCTAGCAGCCAGGCCCTACGTGGACCCAACCACTCTCAACTTATCCTCATTTTACTAAGTTCAATTTCGTACAAAGGGCCCAATGACAATTCCTCAAGCTTCCTGTAATCTTACAAATTTATTAATAAAGTTTAGCTAGGTTAGGTTACATAAACTTACAGCAACAAAGTAGCTGACCATAATCTGGAATCGTTCAAATCTACACGATTATTAGTGGTGGTTCGAGAAGGGCTGATACATACCCATTACCTATTAACGTACCAATGACCACACCACGCCTGCTGGGTCTAGCACCCCCTCCCCTTTATTATTATTATTATAATCAAATAGAAGCGCTAAACCACAGGGGTCCCCTCCCCTTTAAATATATATGCACCGTTTATATTCTACTGTGTTTACGTGCGTTTGTTTCTTAACTCTTTTCGTTGCTTTTCCTGCGCAAGATGCAGAGATGTGTAAAGCAGATAAGTTCTTGTAATGGGGAAATTTTTTAAATATCATTTTAGGTTATGCTAGGTTGCTTGAACCTAAACTGTAAATATCATTTTAGGTTATGCTAGGTTGCTTGAAGCTAAACTATAAATATCATTTTAGGTTATGCTAGGTTGCTTGAACCTAAACTGTCTTAAATTTATTTAACCGCAAAAAATGCAAATTATACTAAAGGGTGAATAGTGACAGGCAACTGAGGGCATTGGTGAATTCGTTGAAAAACCACACGCTTAATGCTGTTGAAGATCTTTTGATATAAAGTTGAACTGATCTCCACTTTTTTTTGGAGCAAAGATGTTTAGTTCTCATTTCCCCAATGCTGTTTGGCCCTTAGGAGCTTTAATGCCCCTCCATAAATATAATAATAATGGTGGGCATTAATAATACACATGGTCAGATCATGCCCCCCTCGTCTCACAATACTTAAGGTCCCCTTGTGAAGGAATATAATGACCAGCAACAGTAATGCTCAATATAGCCTGACCTACACACAGTGGTTACCTTCATGTAAATATAAAGATCGTTAACTCAGACACAAGCAATTACCTTCCTAACTTCTTCACAGCTGCTATGAAAAATTACCTTGGAAACTGTTGAAAAACCACACGCTTAATGCTGTTGAAGATCTTTTGATATAAGTTGAACTGATCTCCCCTTTGGAGCAAATGTTTGTTCTCATTTCAATCTGTTTGGCCTAGGGCTTAATGCCTCCAAAATATAATAATGGTGGGCATTTTACACATGGTCAGATCATGCCCTCGTCTCACAATACTTAGGTCCCTTGTGAAGGAATATAATGACCAGCAACGTAATGCTCAATATAGCCTGACCTACACACAGTGGTTACCTTCATGTAAATATAAAGATCGTTAACTCAGACACAAGCAATTACCTTCTACTTCTTCACAGCTGCTGAAAATTACCTGAAACTGCATTGATCATTGTTCTCACTGTACGCACTCGGCAATGGTGAGTCTTATCCTTTGAACTGTGTTTTGTGTGGCATGCTCGAGGCACAAGTAATTGTACTTCAGCACAAAAACAGCGTAACATATACCAATTCATCTATACTTGTGTATTTCTTAATGGGTCTTATTATATTTCTTGTGTGATTTTGGCGACGTGGTCCTAGACCGCTTCACGGTGACCATGATTTAAAAAAAAAATAACAGGTACAGTAGACGAGTGCTGTAGAGAAAATCAGTATGAAGGGTCTGCTAGGCTCCCTACACTTTTTTGTCTTTCCGTCACTAGAGTTCCTGTAGTGTTTGTACTTTCTGGAGACGAAGGTTCCCGCCCTTGTCATTTCAGCTTGCCGTGACAAGATGAAATGGTGAAAGAAATATTATAAGAAGAACAATTAAGAAATACACAAGTATAGATAAATGACTGTCATAAAAAGTGCTTCTACGGTAGCCACAACGTGTTGTTACTCCAGCACGTATGTCGGCAGTATTAGTTTCCCTTTTCCAAGTTAAGTAAACGTACTCATGATTGAAACAAACAATTAAATCCCTAAACAAGTGATTGTCGTCAGTGTCGCGCTTTCAGGGAAGCTTCCTGGCAGAATCACGGCTGGAAACCGTGGCACACTTCCAAGGTTTTCCCTGATTGTGGACGTTCGTGGATCCAGACACTGACATCAATCCGTTGTTCAATGCTTTAATTACCTATATCATTAATGGACGCGTTCACGTAACATGAAGAAAAAAAATTAACAAGTTTATAGTAGACACGGTTCACATTTCTGCCAGAGCAACAAGACATTGTGACGCACCCTGTGGTATGTGAAAACCCATTCAACATACATCCACTTTAGGAACTGAATATAACAGTCCACAGAAGATCGAGAAGCAGGGATCAGGAACCGAGTTCAAACCTGCAGGAATAAATAGGTAACTATATACATACAAAGGTGAGAACCACTGACAAGGAATTCCGTGAGTGGAAGTGAAGGAACAGGTAAGTACAGAGATATTAATAAGTATTCATGAAATAAGAATCTCACCATGTTAAAGTTATTAACTGTACTGGGAGTAGTGGTGGGGAGTGAACCGTACTTGTTTAGTACGGTTTATACACCATTTCAAGATAATGGCATAAACCAGTAATACCGGTCAACATAGCTTTATGAAGCAAGGTTAGCAGTTGAGACTATTAATGCACGAGTACGCGCAAAACGACACACGTTTATACATACACACAAGTATATACATGCACACATGTATACACAAACACACACACACACACATCAAAAATCAAGAAAGCGGAGCTTTGTGCCAAGTGTGGTGGTGGACTGAATTCTGGGATTCAGATCAAAAATAACCCACCTTTGTACGTGAGATGCGCCTAATACGCCTGGCTAATTCATTATTATTCTAGTCTCCGTCACTTGCTAATTCACTATTCTTATTCTAGCTTCCGCACAAACGAGCACAATCTGCTATAATCAGAACACAGGTACAGCAATGACCACATTAGTATTAAGTACAGTTTCTGAAAAAAAAAAAGATTAAAATTGCATTTGCTGCTACTTTTCTATAATGTTAGTCGATAAGCTGAATCTGCAAATGCACACGTGATCATGACTCACGAAATCGTATACAATAATCAAATACAATAAGTAGTCACCCGTTGTTATTATTATTAGTAGTAGTATTATTATGGGAAGAGCCAAGCCCCTCGGGTCATACAGCACCATGGAAACGGGTTATGAGGTTTGATCCAAATATGGTAGCTCCAATTCCTTGAATCAAGAGCTCTTTTTCAGCATTTTGTCATCCCCTCTCTCCTTGAAGGTTGTGTTAACACTAAGACATCGGAGGCAAGTCAGGTCAATTCCATCAGTTAATATGTTAACACTAGTCATACCCACCAGCACATAAATTTACCTTCAAACATGATAAGAATAAGACACACAGTGCACAATCAAGATATTTATTGAAGGAGACGTTTCGCCAATAGTAGCATTTTCAAACCGAAAAAGCCACGAAGAGAGAAACGTCTCCTTCAGTTCATGTCTTGATTGTGAATATGTCTTATTCCCAACTGTCTGAACATACCTACCTATACATGTACACGCAAAAGGATCAACAACATAAACAACCAAACTTGTTATGTACACAACACATTCCATGAAATAAACATAACATTTACTGTAAACACCGAATCGTTTAGTACACACACGCTGGTACGTCACACAGCCGTAGTTAGTGCTCAAGAATCAGCCTTTGCAGAAGTGTTAGCTGAAATTGTGGTTAGTGTTACGTAGTAATAAATTAGCTTTGGACGTGGTTGGTGTCATGTAGTGCTGGAACAGTTGTGGTTGGTGTCATGTAGTGCTGGAACAGTTGTGGTTGGTGTCATGTAGTGCTGGAACAGTTGTGGTTGGTGTCATGTAGTGCTGGAACAGTTGTGGTTGGTGTCATGTAGTGCTGGAACAGTTGTGGTTGGTGTCATGTAGTGCTGGAACAGTTGTGGTTGGTGTCATGTAGTGCTGGAACAGTTGTGGTTGGTGTCATGTAGTGCTGGAACAGTTGTGGTTGGTGTCATGTAGTGCTGGAACAGTTGTGGTTGGTGTCATGTAGTGCTGGAACAGTTGTGGTTGGTGTCATGTAGTGCTGGAACAGTTGTGGTTGGTGTCATGTAGTGCTGGAACAGTTGTGGTTGGTGTCATGTAGTGCTGGAACAGTTGTGGTTGGTGTCATGTAGTGCTGGAACAGTTGTGGTTGGTGTCATGTAGTGCTGGAACAGTTGTGGTTGGTGTCATGTAGTGCTGGAACAGTTGTGGTTTGTGTCATGTAGTGCTGGAACAGTTGTGGTTTGTGTCATGTAGTGCTGGAACAGTTGTGGTTGGTGTCATGTAGTGCTGGAACAGTTGTGGTTGGTGTCATGTAGTGCTGGAACAGTTGTGGTTGGTGTCATGTAGTGCTGGAACAGTTGTGGTTGGTGCCATGTAGTGCTGGAACAGTTGTGGTTAGTGCCATGTAGTACTGGAACAGTTGTGGTTAGTGTCATGTAATACTGGAACAGTTGTGGTTAGTGTCATGTAGTACTGGAACAGTTGTGGTTAGTGTCATGTAGTACTGGAACAGTTGTGGTTAGTGTCATGTAGTACTGGAACAGTTGTGGTTAGTGTCATGTAGTGCTGGAACAGTTGTGGTTAGTGTCATGTAGTGCTGGAACAGTTGTGGTTAGTGTCATGTAGTACTGGAACAGTTGTGGTTGGTGTCATGTAGTGCTGGAACAGTTGTGGTTAGTGTCATGTAGTGCTGGAACAGTTGTGGTTAGTGTCATGTAGTACTGGAACAGTTGTGGTTGGTGTCATGTAGTACTGGAACAGTTGTGGTTAGTGTCATGTAGTGCTGGAACAGTTGTAGTTAGTGTCATGTAGTGCTGGAACAGTTGTGGTTTGTGTCATGTAGTGCTGGAACAGTTGTGGTTGGTGTCATGTAGTACTGGAACAGTTGTGGTTAGTGTCATGTAGTACTGGAACAGTTGTGGTTAGTGTCATGCAGTGCTGGAACAGTTGTGGTTGGTGTCATGTAGTGCTGGAACAGTTGTGGTTGGTGTCATGTAGTGCTGGAACAGTTGTGGTTGGTGTCATGTAGTGCTGGAACAGTTGTAGTTAGTGTCATGTAGTGCTGGAACAGTTGTGGTTAGTGTCATGTAGTACTGGAACAGTTGTGGTTGGTGTCATGTAGTACTGGAACAGTTGTGGTTAGTGTCATGTAGTGCTGGAACAGTTGTAGTTAGTGTCATGTAGTGCTGGAACAGTTGTGGTTGGTGTCATGTAGTGCTGGAACAGTTGTGGTTGGTGTCATGTAGTACTGGAACAGTTGTGGTTAGTGTCATGTAGTACTGGAACAGTTGTGGTTAGTGTTACGTTGTGTTGGAGTACCTGAATGCAGTGTAGAGAATGGTGGATGTATTGGGGACGACTAGTGCCGCTGCCACCACCACTACCGTCAAGTTGGTGAGCGTCACGCGTAACCTGAAACGAGTAGACACCAGCAGGTCCTCGTACAGGTGCGCCACAGTCACCAAGGAGTCTGTCCGCTGTAATCTGCCCCGAGGGACATCCTGGTAGCTGTTATAGTCCGTGTCTTCTGCCTCTTCTTCGCTGAGCTGATCAAGGGGCGGAGGAACAGCGAGACCCGGGGCTCGCGGGTGCTGCTGAAGGTGCTGCCACCGCGGTCGTGATACTCCCGGGTCTGACGCCGAGTGCATGAGTGCCTTAGCTCGACCCCGCGTCACAACCTGTTGGTTTCCACCCTGGAACATCTCAGATTCGTTCTCCACACACGATGCGTTGGGAGACTCGTCGAAACTCTCAGAAAAATCGAAATCGTTATTATCACACACAATGTCTTTATTTTGAACGAGATCAGCTCTGACTTTCTGCTTGGGATTATTAACTACAGCTAGCGTCCGAGGTGTAAGATTTTGTGTAGAGGCAGTTGTGACCTGTGAGGGAGAAGTTAGCAGTTGTAACTGCGGGGTTACGAGCGTTGAAGTTATTACAGGTGATGGAGAGGCCATGACCTGGTGGGGTGAAAGGGTCACTGCATGGTTCGCCTGATGACCTCCAGTGACCTGAGGTCTCCCGGGGGTAGGAATATTCTGAAACACAATGTGCTCATCGAATGATTCAGACTGGTAAGTGTCAGAATCGGATTCGTCATCTATAAGTCTAATAACAAGGTTGTTGAAGTTTCTTGTCGTAGCTTGTGAGGACTCTGATCTTATGGGCGTTGGAGGTGCTACCTTCTCCACGCCTGTCGGCAATCGTGGGGACATGGGGCGAGGTGGGGATATGGGGTGAGGTGGGGACATGGGGCGAGGTGGAGACATGGGGCGAGGTGGAGACATGGGGCGAGAGGGAGACATGGGGCGAGTGTGGGTTAAGGTGTGAGGGGTGGAGACATTTGTGGCACCATGGGAGGCCTGGGAACTGCCAGGTTGCACTGACTGAGTGACGATGCGGTGAGTGTGTTCTGGAGGCTGGTGTGGCACTGACTGCCTTGGCTCTGACACTGAGGTTATCTGTAGGTGAACACTCTTGATGGAGCCGGGTGGCCCGCTGGCCTCGGGTATGGTAGTAGATACGGCCGAGTGGCTGGGTACGGATATAGTAGTAGGTACAGGTGTGCTGCTGGTTGCGATCGAATTGCTGGGTACGCCTGAGCTACTGGGTATGACTAAGGTACTGGATACCGGAGAGTTGATGAGCATGGGTCTCGTAGGTACGGGTGTGGTGCTGAGAGGAGGCCTACTGGGTGGCTGAGGTGCCTGCCGCTTGGAACCTGACCTACGTAGAAGTTCCCTGCCGTGTGGTGACTTGGGACGCAGCAGGTGTTGCGGTCCAGGCGACTTGGGGAGTCCAGCGTGCACTTCCGAAGCCAGCGACTGGCGGTGCTGGCCTGGCGAGTAAGAACTATCATCGGAGGGCAGATCGGTGTAACACTCAGAGAAGGACTCCCCCTCCACCTCACTGTCAGAGTCCCGACGCTCCATGACACCTCGAGTCTTGATACACACTAATGACACCACTAGTTACACACACATGACACTCAGGGTGGTGACCACGAGAGGATGGGGAGAGGGGGCCAGTGAAGGCAGCTAAGTGGTGCCCCCCTACAGTCAATGTGGTACGGTGTGGCCCCGGGCAGCGTCACGGTGCCACTGGTGCCCCGTGCCAACCAACACCCCCTTAGACTCAAATAGCTCCACTGCTATCTGGCATGTGCCTTCTCCGCGCCCACAACACACCCTCCTCTCCTCACTGTAGTATGTGACCCTCCTGCGTGACCCCAGGTCATCCCAAGCCTCACATAAAAAGGTCACCCAAACACCTCAAAAAGCCACCACCACACACTGAGAAGCCACCACCACATCAAAAAGCTACCACTCCGCCTCAATAATGGACCGCCACTCCCTAGCAAGCTTACATGATACCTGAAGTTAAATAGAAGCATGGAGGTAGTTTGTCAGATAGTGCGTGTCTACAAGCTGCCGCCAGGTTCATCAAAGAGCAACTCAAAATACATTAACCTGACCTGAAGGCTGGAAGGCAAAATGCCTACAAATAGAGTTATACAAAGCTACTGACTGCAACGTTTAGCTCCGAGATGAGCGAAGAGTTGCGCTGCTTGTATTACCCTACTAACCTATTAACTATATGGAGAAACAAACCTCAATTGCCTCGACTTTCATGAGAGCTCCAACAAGTGGCAGAAACATTAGAGAGAATGCAGAAGCTCCAACCTATTTGTTGATTTCATTAAAACTAGTCGAGTACACATGTGTGTCTCTTGCTTACTGGACTGAGCAGCGAGCCTCCGCTGCTCCCTGTGATGAATGACTCGTACAGGTCGTTAGCGAAGAATATTGGTAATGACTATAACAGAGGAAACAGTGAAGAACATAATGAATTCTTATAACAAAGGACAGTTAAGCAACAGAGTAAAGATAATAGTCACTTAGTGGAGCAACCTGCACACCTGTGGAAAATTGTTCTCCAACCCCCAGGGGAAACGACACCCTCTGGGGGTTGGAGAAAATTTCTCCACAACACTTCCTTATATCCTCCAACCCATTTTCACACTGCCAGTGTTAGACGTTCAGATCTGAACGTTACCTGGTGCTGAGGAACCGCCACGTTGCCCTGATCTACGAGAACCCTGACCCAACCATCGAGGGCCTCGGCCCGACCAATGAGCGCCCCGGCCCGACCATCGAGGGCCTCGGCCCGACCATCCAGGGCCCCGGCCCGACCATCCAGGGCCCTGACCCGACCATAGAGTATTAAACACATTTTTGAAGGCTCGTACAACCTACTCTGAAGCAGATAGAATACTCCTAGTAAGCTTAGAGGAAACGTTCAGAAACTGAGGTTTACATCCTCAACACTGGATTTCTTGTTATCCCAGACAAAAAGTAAGCAATTTTTACACAAATAACCCACACAGGAGAAAAGGAGCTTACGACGACGTTTCCGTCCATTTACAAAGTCACAGTGTGACTTTGTAAATGGTCCAAGTCGGACCGAAACGTCGTCGTAAGTTTCTCTCTTCTATCTGTGTATTGTTCCAGTGACGATATTGTGCCTTTTTGTTCTTTAAGTGTTGTTATCCCAGTCAATGGAAGGAGCGGCGCCTTCATACTTCTGAAGAGCTCTTGATCTGAGGTCTTAGTGCTGCTGCCTTCCTCAGATCAAACAAACCAAATTATCTACTCTACCCCAGGTGCTTAATGACCCATATGGGCTGAGCACTTTCCCATTAATAATAATAACTAATAATAATAATAAATAAATAATCTAAGCCATGTGAAATACAGCAACGGATGAGACAAATTCAGTTATACACTGCGTGAGCGAAACGTCATCAATAAAGGTTCTTTATTATTTGTATCTACCTTCGTGTCTATCTCATACTATTATCTAACTCAGATGAGTCACATGGATGTTAGGAAGTACTTCTTCAGTCAGAGAGTTGTCAGGAAGTGGAACAATCTGGAGAGTAAGGTAGTGAAGGCAGGATCAATACATAGCTTTAAGGAGATACGATAAAGCTCGTGGAGCAAGGAGACTGTGGACCTAGTAGCGACCAACGAAGAGGCAGGGCCAGGAACTATGAATCGACCCGTGCAACCACAAGGAGCGTCGTATGTACACACACGGAGGGTTACCACCATCCCTGGCCACAGCTCTAGACAACACTTCTCGACCTTTTGTGTGCTCTTTGTTGTTGAATGTTGCAGCTGGCCTTGCTCTTGATGTGATATTATGTAGGTAAATCTTCCTTGCCTCACATCCACACGCTCACCATCATGTCCATTACCCACACCCTCACGTCTGGATAGCACCATACTGTTCATGTATCCAATTTTACTACAAAAAACAAAAGTTCCTACCTAGACACTCTCACGCCCATACACCGACATTACCTTAGACAGAAGGAGCATTTCTTCTCAAAAGTATCAACAACAACAACATTAAATATAACCTGACTCGCTCTCACTAAACACGCCTAGACTAGATTTCAAGTGTGTTTCCACGTATTTATTTATAAACGTGTGTTTCATTGTAATTGTAAACACTAGTGGTGAGCGTTCTGTAGTCGTGGGCGACACCAGTTATGTAGGCTTTCAGCGGTGCCCGTGATGGGGAAAACTAAACACAAGGAAGTGTTGTTGCCTGGTGCACAGTGGGCCAGGTGGTCGAGCATTAATTGACACAGCTGGCTGCTCACCACTTTCCCACTCTCGCTCCATCTCCCTCTTTAGTCCTCATACTCGCACTCGCTTTCGCTCTCTTGTGCTCGTTTTCAAGCTCTATTTTTCTATAGCCCAAACAAGTGGGGTACCACAAAGTTCGATACTGGGGTTCTTACAGTTTTCAATATACGTAAATAACCTAACTGATGAGACAAAATCTTTGTATGTTTACTGATACCAAACTCGTGGAAGGTGACATTCATAGGCAGGAAAAGCTGGCCACACGAATTTCTCTTGGAATTTAACCTGAGTAAATGAAAGGCAATGAGGATCGGAAAAGAAAGTGAGGCCAGATTTTTTAGTGAAAGTAGATACGTCAGCTGTGTGCTGCTAACCTATTCTACACGACAGTCGCAAAGTGGGAACAAAAACTATGACTGTACCAGAGACAGAAAGGACCTTGGGCTATTACCAGAGAAGCACATAAACCAGATAACATCGTCATTGTATGCTAAACTGGCAAATCTTAGGAGAGTATTCAGGAACCAAAACAAAGTATCCACAAACACAATCAGAGAAGAGCACATCCATTCACTACAACCACACACGCATACATGCGCACGCGGACACACACACACACATCCTGCATGCATAATGCACGCTCGCGCCCCATTGGTCACTCCTAACAGGTTAATAACGAGTCATCTGCCGCTGGAGCTCAACATGGCTCTTATCACACCCGCGATATATGATATACTCTCTAAGTCATTATTTCCAATATCATTCCAGCATTATTTTTCAATATTATGCAATATGTGAATCGGAAAACCCTTTTGGGCCATTCAGTGATGGAGGTTCGATTTTCTGTTTGGTACGCGCAAGAAAGACAAGTTACCGGACTCTATGACTATGTTGGAGCAGTATCATGCACAGCAGGAAAAAACGTGTTTAATTATGACATAATTTATGTTGTGAGACGCCGTCCTCGCTCAGGAGTGCTGCAGAAATGTCAACAAGGACATTTTAACGAGGACGGGAATAGTTAGTTTGTTATATTTAAAAAAATATCGTCTGCTCGAGGGTCATTAACACTGTATACTATCAAGAATACTTTAATTCTCAAATGGGGGATTAACTCTAACTGTATATACACACAGGGTACATAGATGTCCCGTGTGTGTATATACACATTATATATATATATATATATATATATATATATATATACACACACACACCAAGCGACATCAAAATGATCGAGTTAGGCCTAAAGCCTATCAAATACACGAGGGTCATTAAGGCCACAATTAGCCTGTGCACTACAATTATCTTAATCTCTGCAATAGGGATTATCGCAAACGCGGCGAATTGTACATACATTTACAGATAAACCGGAAGAGCAAAATAAAAGAAATCATGAGATTGTCATGCTACACGGGCAAACCATATAGCAATAGTCTTCAGATATATGGATGTGAAAATGTTAAACAGTTCTTCAAGAAGTATATTAGGCCAATAGTGACTACGTAACATTGGTGTGATTTCCTCACCTAAATCTGTGGAAAGTTCGAAAAAAAATCCAAAGACGAACTAGAAAATGGCTGCCAGATCTCGACTGTATATGTAATATTTAGAAAGGTGGAACATCACACACAAGAACATATATGAAAAGGAAACAGAATATTTCTTAGATCTATATTATTATAATCAGAACTAAGCGCTAAACCCACAAGGGCCATACAGCGTTGCTCTTATTAAGATCTATAACTCAGGGAAAATAAGCTGCCATTGTTGTACACTGAGAAAAACACGGTGCTGAGAGTACTACCAAGCTCATTGTTCACGAACACTGGTTAGAAGAGAAGGTAGTAAATGGTACAATCCCTGGACACTTCATCAAACGTACAGTATAGATTGAACATTAGACAGGCCACAGCGAGCCTAGCAGTGCTGGTGTACCTATAAATAGGTGATCACTTCTAGGTGAATGTGCTCATGAGAAAGCATCAATACCAGGGGTATGAGAGGCTGGCTTGGCAATACCACTTGGGGACGACACTTGAAGCAATCTGGTACAGGGCCAGACAAGTGAAGGACCAAGTGGCGAGAGAAGTGAAGCGGGTCAGGTAGTGAGGGAAGTGAGGGGCCAGGTGATATGAGAAGTCAGAACCAGGTGGTTAGGAAAGTGAGAGACCAGGTAGCATGGAGTCAGTTGGTGAGGGATCAGGTGGCGAGGGAAGTGAGAGACCAGGTAGCATGTTGTCAGTTGGTGAGGGATCAGGTGGCGAGGGAAGTGAGGACAAAGTCAGATGAAGTCAGTGAGGAGAGATAGCCAGTGTGATCATGGTGAGATCAAGGACAGGTAGCATGGAGCAAACAGTGAGTGACCAGGAGCGTCATTGGGGATGTGCAAATCAATGAAAGTTAGACTATGATACATTGATAATGTGAGCTATGCAAGTGACAGGTGAATGATCTTATGAGAGCAACACATGTGAGTCACCCTCAGCCTGGAGCTCTTGGGGACGCTTTGTTGTTGCAACTCAGGTGCTGCGATTCAACAACATATATATATATATATATATATAGAGAGAGAGAGAGAGAGAGAGAGAGAGAGAGAGAGAGAGAAGAGAGAGGAGAGAGAGAGAGAGAGAGAGAGAGAATGATGGTTAGCCCAAACAAAATAATAAAAAAATAATCCATAAACTAAAGGAAACAGCAGGACAAAAGGGAAAAAGTTCTGCAATATAACAATCAATCAAGGGGAGCGCTAAACTCATAAGGCTGTATAGGCACTAAGAGTTATACAGGTCTTTAGAAAACGGGAAACTTTCAGATTCAATCCAAGGAAGGTTCAATCCTTAGATCAAGAGTCCCTCGCTGGCATGAAAGGACCTCTCCAGTTCTACCATAGATGAGTATAGGTATAAGACAGAAAACGGAGAGCAGCAATAATGGCAGTCAAGGAGGGTTGAGGGGGTAACTAGTGTGTTGCAATACAACCCACACTCCAACACTATCTCGCCCCAAGAGTGGCACTCGTGCAGATTTAAAAGTTTCCTTGTTACGCTCGGCCACCTCGTTGCCAGACGTATTGCTGCCTGTTAATTTTTTATTTACTTATTGTTGGTGAGTGCGGGAGGATGCACTAATGAATGTGAGGGATATCTATGACCGATTTCAAGAGTTTTTTCTACTCTCGCAACCTGGCGGGGGGAGGGAGGGGGTTCAGGCTATTTTGACTGCTTGTTTAACCAGGCTGTTTCTGTTGGTTGTCCGCATCCATCACAGCCTGGTTGATCCGGCACTTGGTAGAAGTCAGGATTCAGTTTTGTATATAAAACCTCCACATGTGTTCCGGCATTATTTTTGATAGCTGCTGGTAACAGACCAAATAGTCTGGACCAAAGAAATTGTGTCCAGGGCGCAATGCTTTTCACCAGGTCCGTTTTACACCTCTTCTCGTATCTCTCACTCCATTAAGTTATGGTAGTGTGCAGATTTGGGACTAGGCCCTCGAGTATGTTCCAAGTTTACATTATCAGGTATCTTTCTCTTTGTTCCAGAGATATATTCCAAGTACTTTCAGTCGTTCCCAGTAGCTTAAATGATTTATTGGCTGTATGCGGGGAGTAAATGACTATCTTTTCCAGCTCGGAAAACTTTCGTGCCTTGAACGGAAACGTTTACACCGAACTATAGTATAAAGCAGAGCACAAATGACTTAAATCATCCCACCCCCCTTCGTCACTTTTCTGGCTCCCGTGGCATTTACATTAGTGTGTTCTCTAAATGATAGGTCATCTGACATTTTGTTTTATTAGATGGTCCTCCCGTGTCTTGTATCCAGTGCTGCTTTTGAGTTCATTTTTTCTCTACCTTAGCGGGGATTTTTCCACCAGTGAACATCATGCTATTTTCTACTGCCCAATGGAAGACTCTGTTGATGTCTGCTTGCAACTTTCCGTGTCTCCTACCAAGGGAACTTTTCGTGTTTATTCTGGTATCGTCTGCAAAAGATGATATGATGCCGTGCTATGAGGTTGAGAAACAGTAAAGGTGCCAGGACAGTGCCTTGGAGTGCTCAAATTTTTTACTTGGCTCAAACAAAATTTTTCTATTCGCTAGAAAATAAAATATCTATTTTCCTACTTTCCCGTTATACCTACTAACCTCATTTTATGGGCTCTCTCTCCACGACAGCATTTGTCAAATGAATTCGCGAAATCCGTGTAGAACACACATACTTTTTTCCCTAAGCCTCTGTAATATAACCCATCATAAGTCCTCTCAAGGACTTAATATATGTGATGTTATTACTATTGAACTATTGTTTTTTGCCAGAGCTCTATTGCCTTTATGCAAAAGAATTATATCTGCTCTCTTTAAAGCCTCTGGGATTTAACCAGAGGAGAAAGGGTGCGTTAGTGGGAGTGGGGAGATACGTTGGCGAGTGCAAGTACTCAACTTGGCCCCAGCTGCAACACAGCAGCAGCAGCAGTAGTAGGCAACAGCCATGCACTTCCTCTTCCACTATCCCATGTGTAAATTCACACTACACATAACTGCTGCAACAACTATCTTATAAAGGACTATTTTGCCAAACTTATCAACTTATGAAGTGCAGTCATTTGTCTCCATGTTATGAAGTGTTTTGTCTCCATGTTATGAAGTGTTTTGTCTCCATGTTATGAAGTGTTTTGTCTCCATGTTATGAAGTGTTTTGTCTCCATGTTATGAAGTGTTTTGTCTCCATGTTATGAAGTGTTTTGTCTCCATGTTATGAAGTGTTTTGTCTCCATGTTATGAAGTGTTTTGTCTCCATGTTATGAAGTGTTTTGTCTCCATGTTATGAAGTGTTTTGTCTCCATGTTATGAAGTGTTTTGTCTCCATGTTATGAAGTGTTTTGTCTCCATGTTATGAAGTGTTTTGTCTCCATGTTATGAAGTGTTTTGTCTCCATGTTATGAAGTGTTTTGTCTCCATGTTATGAAGTGTTTTGTCTCCATGTTATGAAGTGTTTTTGTCTCCATGTTATGAAGTGTTTTGTCTCCATGTTATGAAGTGTTTTGTCTCCATGTTATGAAGTGTTTTGTCTCCATGTTATGAAGTGTTTTGTCTCCATGTTATGAAGTGTTTTGTCTCCATGTTATGAAGTGTTTTGTCTCCATGTTATGAAGTGTTTTGTCTCCATGTTATGAAGTGTTTTGTCTCCATGTTATGAAGTGTTTTGTCTCCATGTTATGAAGTGTTTTGTCTCCATGTTATGAAGTGTTTTGTCTCCATGTTATGAAGTGTTTTGTCTCCATGTTATGAAGTGTTTTGTCTCCATGTTATGAAGTGTTTTGTCTCCATGTTATGAAGTGTTTTGTCTCCATGTTATGAAGTGTTTTGTCTCCATGTTATGAAGTGTTTTGTCTCCATGTTATGAAGTGTTTTGTCTCCATGTTATGAAGTGCAGTGTTTTGTCTCCATGTTATGAAGTGCAGTGTTTTGTCTCCATGTTATGAAGTGCAGTGTTTTGTCTCCATGTTATGAAGTGCAGTGTTTTGTCTCCATGTTATGAAGTGAATTGTTTTGTCTCCATTATACTGAACTGGTGTCTATATATCATTGTGGGAGAGGGTGTTGGGGGTTTGGTGGAGGCTAATGGGGAGTAGTGAAGGTGGGGTCAGGGGATGTGGAGTTGTGGGGGAGGGTGTGGTGGAGGTGGGGTCAAGGGACGCCCCACAACACGTGGGATGTAAACTATCAACCTGGCACCGTTGTTGAAGAAGATGGTAATGCGGAACTGTATGGGGTTAGGGTAAGACATGTTGGTTACCAAGTGCCTCTCAACCCCATTACCCGCTCCGCAACCTCCCACTAACAACGTCAGCTTAATAATGAATTTCAGCGGCGTCGCTCGCTGAACGCCCGTCTACTCGGCAAGTCACGATAACCACCGGAGTTTTTTCAGGGTAACGTAAATAACCTGCTTTAAGGTAATTTATCAGCAAATGACATACGAAAGCTTAAAAATACACTAATGGTAGCACAGGCAGATTTAGTAAGTTGGAGTTATGACTTCATCACTATTAACACATGTAGGTGAGAAACTATATACTGTCGTTTGATACGTTGAACAAATATAGTGACAAAAGGTGCTGCACCAGGTGCCTATGTAAACACCTGTCTCACTCAGTACATGAACATCTGCACCTCACTAAACACAAAGCTCTTGTATATAACGTTTAACGTCAAATTCAAACACAGGAACTAATACAGCTCTCCGTATACAATTATTCTCAATGTGGATGTAACCTCCATCAAACAACTACCATAATGTTATGGTGTAATTTTCAATTATGCAAGTTACAGCGTGATTACTGGTACGCAGTAGTCATTGTTACTGTCTGCATCCCGAATAATAATGATATATACTTATCTGATGTACCATTAAACAACACTACCCACAAGTCTATCATGGCATGGTGCTCTTCAATTCAGATTAAGTAGGTACCTCTTGTTCTAGTTAATAAACTTCACTAACATTTACCTATCTAAGAACTTATTACTCATAGTTTGTATAACACTGATTTTTTTTTTACCTACGCATGCATCTAATATTTATAATCTTCACATATATTTACCTACGCAAGTACCTGTTACTTTATTCAGTTTGTAATCTTCGCATATATTTAATCTTCACCTGTATTATTCCCACATTTTTTATACCACTGCAAAGATACAGAGAACTACTCACACCCGGATATTTTACCAAGACCAGGTGATGGAACACCCTAAATGTTTACACTTCCGCCTGGACTGAAAAATGGCCAGGAGGAGGAGGATACGAGATGAGCGGCGATGATTCTCATAAAGCAGGAGGTGGAGAGAAGGTCCCTGACTGTGGTATTGATCTTCGCTGCAGACTCCAATACCAACAGTGCCAGAGACTCTAGTAAGCCTCCTCCAGGTGCACACACCTCTCAAGATCAAAGAGACCACATACTCCACATGGAATTATGAGAAACACGAAGAGATTTAGAGAATACAATATTCTGAGTAAAAATATTTTGCTTAGAGGAAACGAGAACTTGACTCAGTGCCCGAGACTGAGCCGTCTTAAAAAGCTCACAAATCTTGGGTACGAAGTTTGCTTGTATTATGTGTACAAACCTATACTCAAGTGTTTGAGTGGCTACACGACCCAGACAACACGACCTACAAAGTCCCTTCAGAAGAAAAGTCTGTGGAAGGTGGTGTGGCAAGTATGGATGGAAGGAGTCTTGGGTGTGAAGGAGGCTGGGATAAAGTCTTGGGAGGCTGCACGAGATATTTAGCACCCCTAGGATGTACACAACAAGATGGTGGTTACGTCTTGAATAAGCAGTGAAGGTCTTGAGCGTGTGGGAGGTGCTGCAGGGACCAGCGTGATGCTCTCGCCTCCCTGCTGTCTCATCTGATGTCATACACACCATGGAGGATAAAATATATGAGAGAAAGAGAAAAAATACAAAAAATATATCACCTTACCTGAATATCTATCTTATAACATAGCATATGAGCAGCCAACATACTCACAAAATATATACCAACTGATTCACAATATTCTCCTCATATTGACATGTAAGTTGGGAATAACTATTATAATTATGACATAAAAAGTCATTCGTTCATACATACTATCAACACGAAATCTTCATTAGTAAATAATTCATTAGAGGTAATTAAATTTTAAATGTATTTTTTTACCTAAATATAACAATGTTAAATCTTTCTTGTTCTCACTGGTTTACAAGTCATTTTTTTCAAGTTAAATAAGAAGAGAGATTGAAAGATGCAAATATATTTTTAAAAAGGGTAAAATGCTGCCCGAAATAGTTTTAACCCTCGCTCACACACACTGGCCTTCACCACACACTCAGCTCTCTCTCTCTCTCTGCTTGCATGTTCTTGCTCGCTGGCTCACTCTTGCTCTCACATTTAACTCACATGCTGCTTCCTCACATACACACACGGTGTCTCTCACACTCAGCTCACATGGCTGGGTGTGTGAGCTTGTTCGCTCACACACACCGACTCCCCCTCAGTGACAGGCGCTACACTGCAATAATGACATTTCCCAAGTAGTACCAGCGCCTCTGAAGTGTTTCCTGGATTGCATGTCCTTCCATGAACTATCTTTTATGTATAAATAACTTTTCAGATATAAAAGCGCTTGATAGATGAACTTAAATGTGGGCATCCTGCTGAAGTTAACTCGTGTTTGTTCTCAAGCTGTGGCAATGTTGAAAGTTGCAAGAATAATGTATGCTATGTTGCATCTTGCACGTTGAGAGAGAGAGAGAGAGAGAAGAGAGAGAGAGAGAGAGAGAGAGATGCAGGAGTTGGACAGATACCTATAGTCAGTACCTGATCAGCCGGGCTGTGGTTCGTATGATGGACTAAGTGCGGCCAGCAGTAACAACCTGAATGATCAGGCCCTGATCCACCTGGAGGCCTGGTCAAGGACTGAGCCCCGGGGGCGTTGACTCCCGGAACACCCTCCATGATGGGTTCTTGATCAAAGAGATTGAAGCTACATTTCCTTCCCTTAGATCAAACCTGATTACCTTCCATTTCCCTTGCGTTCTATGACCCCTACGATTTCCTTATGAATTTAATAAGAATTTCCTTTAAGAGTTATAACAGCTGGCCACCTCATATCTTTCACTGCCACCTGTCTCACTACAACCTTTCTTACTATCAAATCTTTCACTGCCACCTTTCTTACTATCAAATCTTTCACTACTACCTTTCTTACTATCAAATCTTTCACTACTACCTTTCTTACTATCAAATCTTTCACTGCCACCTTTCTTACTATCAAATCTTTCACTACTACCTGTCTTACTATCAAATCTTTCACTACTACCTTTCTTACTATCAAATCTTTCACTACTACCTTTCTTACTATCAAATCTTTGACTACTACCTTTCTTACTATCAAATCTTTCACTACTACCTTTCTTACTATCAAATCTTTCACTACTACCTTTCTTACTATCAAATCTTTCACTGCCACCTTTCTTACTATCAAATCTTTCACTACTACCTGTCTTACTATCAAATCTTTCACTACTACCTTTCTTACTATCAAATCTTTCACTACTACCTTTCTTACTATCAAATCTTTGACTACTACCTTTCTTACTATCAAATCTTTCACTACTACCTTTCTTACTATCAAATCTTTCACTGCCACCTTTCTTACTATCAAATCTTTGACTACTACCTTTCTTACTATCATATCTTTGACTACTACCTGTCTTACTATCATATCTTTCTTCTACTATTACTGCCAGTTCATCAGCTTTCTCATTCTCTATAATGTAAACAAAATAGTATTCACAAGCTTTACTTCTAGTCTGTCATTGTCTAATACATTCGCAGTGTTCCTCTCCTGTACAATACTGTTTTTGACATTTAAAATGTTTACACCAATTTAAGCTTGAAGTTCAGAAAGAGAAGCGAGTCTGTTCTTATTTTCTTTACAGTCTCGGTGGTTAATTTATGATGAATTCAGCCTAGGTTAATGATATCCAATACTGAGCGTTCCAAGATGTGTAAATAAAGAGCACTCATATAAGAAACACCACCTTCAAATCTAGTGATAATCGGTGAATATATGGCCAAGACCTCCACCAAATTCAATATTGATAATGGCTAAATATTCACAATTACACTATACGTACGTGTATATATATATATGTATATATATAATATATATATATATATATATATATATATATATAATATATAATATATATATATATATATATATAAGCTTCAAGAAGAAGCTATGAGAAAATTTTTGAAATATCATCCAACTGTCACAATCGTATCTGATAAAATGATTTAAAATTACCAAAAGTGGAATACTATTTTCTCCGTTAAATTGACGGATTAATGTAGACAGTATTTATAATAGAGCTTTTAAAATTGAATTTGGTATGGGACATGACGGGGAAGGTGCAAACATGAAACACATTATGAATTAAACCACGAATTCTGTCATAACAGAAGACGCATGAAAAGAGGTACCCATGGGAGAAGAGTGAGATAATTGTAAAGGGACCAAGACTTTTCAATAACCTCCCTTCATCAGAAGGTGAATTGCCAACTGACCTCTGGCTGTTTACAAGAGAGAACTTGACAATTTATCCCATTAGGAGAGTTCTTACAGATGATTAAACAACAATGTAAGTCATATATATTATTTAAAAAAAATAATAATATATATGCTACATCTCCGTATCATGACAATGCTTGTTATGAATTTTCAGTACTTATCTACCTTTGGTGAATGCACTCTGATGGCACTCTGGCAGATACTGAAGAGTCCCTGTTAGGGGACCTACAACGGTTGAACATAAGAAAGAACACTGCAGCAGGCCTACTGGCCCATGCGATGATCAATGCATTAATACTCTAAAATCTAACATTTGCATGGTGTGAGAAAGATAATGAAATAAACACAACATGGTAAAGTCAGTATAGAGTTGTAGAACAAACACAGTGACTGGCGGGACCTTGTATGGACAGCCAGGACTACACACAAAGCATAGTTTGCTATCATAAGACTTTTTGTGGGGAGTATAACATCGCCAAGTCCAGCAAATATACAATGTTTTTCCCCCACAACTACTATTGTTGTAAATAATGACATTAAAAGAAGGGATCTATACAGTTCACTTTTATATTCCATATAAAATTATTAGAAAAGAAAGAAATAATACAATGAAAAATAGTCGTGGTGTGATGAGAAGCGGAACCCGGACTAGCCAGGTGTTGGGATGCCACCACAGGTTGCATCCCACAAGACATTGTTTACACAACTTGCGTTCCCACCAGTGTGAAGTCTCAGTTTCCAAAGAAAAGACAGGTTTCTTCACTTATTCTTGTGAATGGGGATGCAACCTGTCCTCCAAACAGGAAGCAATTTGTAGCACGCAATGACACCCGTTAGTATTCCCCCTGTTTAAACAGCAACAAAAATTGTTATTCTAGGTTAGAATATGTGAAATTTAGTTAGATAAACGTAAATTAACTTGTGTATAGTAACTGCCAATAACGAAATGACAGACAAGGTGCTTACATCCAGCAGTTCAGAACATCATAGTCCCTTAAAACATTGGCAACGCGATGCTCCTTATTAATGTTGGAGAGCAGGAGGGCATTCACACAGGTTAAGTGGGGGTCTTAATGGTAAACAAAGAAGACTTTACAACTACAGCGCTGCGCATGATGTATAAGGTGGTGGTAGTGACATCATGATCGTATGAGGAACACACCACCGGTGTGCCCGCTGACTCCACTTAGCTACACATGTCAAGGCTATCTACCATTACCTCTGCAAAAGCAGTTTGTATGCTGCACCGAAGACCACACCACCCAAGGGGCACTACCACCTGTAAACACTCGGCGCTTACACTGCACAGTTTGTCCTACTAGCTAACCTTTAGTAATGAATTAAAGAGTTGCAAAATGAAACGTGTATTTGCACACTTGTCTACAGAACTTACGATAAGCCGCGTTCATTTTCCGACGTCCACTGTTAAGTGGACGTCGGATAGTTTCGAGGGGTCAGTGTCAATAGTATCAAAGTATGATTCAGATCCTTGACTTTTCCAGATGTTCACACCATGACTCTCATCACGGGTCCCTTCAATACAGCTACGCATCTTCACCTTTTTTTTTTTTTTTTTAAATTCATACATAGTAATATAACCTTCGTAATATTTTCCCAGGTTTTATTAATTACTCAATTTTTTTTGGTAGCTTTGATCTAAAAATACAATAAGGTAGTGACTTTTTACTGCAAAAATAAAATAAAAAGAATTGCTGACAGGGGCAGTCGTGTGGTACAACTGAAAATGAGAAAATGATAAAAAATTATACATTAGATGAACAAAAATAATTTTTTTCCAGTACAAGTTTCATACCTGTAACCAATTTCAAAGGTTCTTTTACCCTCGTAGCCTGGCCTTGTAAACTTCCCGATCAACCAGGCTGTTACGGCCAGCTGACCGATGCAATGCTAATTCTTGACTGATTGGCCAAACCAGGCTGTTGCTGCCCCAGACTAACAAACCCAGCCACCTTAACCTGGTCGATACATCTTACACACCGTTCCCAATGCAAATTCTTGACTAAGAAACAAGTTGCACATAGTAATTTAACACACTAACAAGACCCACTAACTTCTTGTGCGTGTCACCGTGCGTGTTTCTTAGAGTGTCCAGTACACTGGTGTGACGGATGTGTTCCCGCTACAGTACGGTTACCACGCTTCACGCTGTGCACTTGTACTTCCTCAATCAGCTGGACTTGAGGTCAGAGAAATGCAATTCATTCTCTTTCTTTTGCCAGCTGCCTCATTACAATATTTGTAGTACCCGGTCAACAATATGTGGATCCATATTTTATGCACAGGTGCTTAACGGTCTTCAAGAGGGAACTTGAGATGATCCTGATGATCCCTATGAGTCGGGTTAGCGTACTGTAGTCCACCTTAATAACTGTCATTGTTTCATTACTGTTAAGATAGTCAAGTTGGTGACTGTTCACGAGTCTCGGTGATTATTTGGCTGTTTATAGTGCGCTCAGTGGGACTCTTGTTTTCTGTTCACGCCTCATTTTTTTTATATTTCATTTATTGGTGTTGTGGTATGTGGTAATTGGTTAATTTTTATTGACTAACAAGAATCTAACTAAACCCAATTTAACCTAACCAAACAAAGCCTAAACAATCAAACAAAACTTACCCTAAGCAACCCTAAACTAAACAAGCAACGTAAATTCAATAATTTGCTAAATAGGAAGCTATAAAGAAAATGCTGCGAAATAAATCCGCTGACCAACCTGTCTCCAACAGTTACATGCTGCTTATATACAGTCGGAATTTCGACGTTTTCTAAAGATAGTGGGATGGGTGCTACTAGTAACAGCCTAAATGATCAGGCATCAACCAGGAGTGGTCCGGGACTGGGCAGCAGCGATGAACCACAAAATTCATTGTTTATATTGTGATCACATAATACTGATCACTACTTTAAATAACAAACAAAAAAGCACAATACCATGACTGGAACAATACATAAATAACCCACACAAAGGAGAAATAAGCTTATGTGAGACGTAACTACTATATGCTGTTATAAAATAGATACTATAGTCTTTGACTGTTACTGTCCTGTTAGTGAAGTTCATCCGTAAAACACTAGGTTAGGTAAGGTTCGTCAGGAAACAGGACAAGTGTCTCCTGACGCGGGTCTTGGATGATGACCCACCATTGGAGCTTAATGGTCATCTGACCGAGGCCTTCCGCTGGCTTACCGGTCCACCCCTTTAAAACATATGGTCATAGTTATGACCATTCGTAAAACATTGATCCAGCAGTTTCCGTCATCAGTTGTAAGACCATAATATGTAAACCTCTTCATATTTGCAATATGCAAAGTTATGTTAATTTCCTACTTTAAAATATTTAAGAATTTGTCGCTTTATTGTTAGTGGTTCATCAGTGTGTGATGATCTGTCTGGTGTAGCAGTACATCCTTTATTAGAGACCTAAGATAAGGATTTGTGGCACTCCCAGTGTGTGATGCATCCTTCATCACAAACACAAGAGGATCTGTAGGACTCTTTTAGTGTGTGATGCAGATATCTGCTGTCTGGAGTTGCACCACGTCCTTCAACATCAGAAACACAAGCGAAGGATCTATACAGGACTCCCAGGGTGTGAAGACAAGTTACTGGCTGGTATTCCAGCACGTCCTTAATCTGGAACACCAGACAAAATACACCATTTTTTCCCCCCGTACACGTTTTCCGTCTTACGGCAGAACACTTAAAGATCACGTCCCTACATAATATGTTTGTCCATAATACAGGAACTCTACGTTCATCATCGCCCCTGTGCAATTGTTATGCACCGTCCAGCTTGTCCTCTAAAATGGAGAAGAGTATCACGTGATCTCTGACGTCAGCAGGAAAGCCTTTATATCCCCGCCCTATACCAGAACACTTGCGTCATGATCCTTCTGCTGGTAGCTTAATCCAACCGCCTGTGTTTGCCATGGATCAACTACTCTTTCCCTTCAATATTTTCCCGCCTCACTACAAACACTACCACTTCTCTCCCCTTCACAAACCACCATTCCTAACACCTTCTCTTCACCATAATTATGATTCCAATTACTCCCGCCAGAACCACATATCCACTTTTCCTTCAATGCAATCACTGCCCTCTCTCAATTCGGACCCCTCTTCCCTCACCCTACTTTCGCCCACCTCCTGGAAATTTCCTGCCACAAAAGTCGTCTCGATTTGATGTGAACAACTCTGAGGTCCCCAACACTAACTTGTTAAATTATCCTGCCCCAAGGATTCATTCAATTAATGGGTGTTGTAGAGCCTAAACCCCTTGCTATTTTTATTAAGTTAACATTTGTTTTGCACTACTATGATTCAGATGGAAGTGTTTATGTTCGTCAGTCAAACGGACAAGCTCTTCCTGGCACAGGTCTGTCATATAATGACCTGTTAAAGTGGCTAAGCATCAGCTGACCTGGTAAGAAAACGCTAAGTACAGAACAAACTTTTATTTAAAGAGAGCTTTACAAAAATAATGGCCTCTTACCACAGGTTTTGACAATCAAGCCACTCCAAAACATCCACTAGCCTACGGGAGATAGGTTTTCAGTAAAAATCTAAGGTACTTTACGTTCATTTTCCAGATGTGCTCACGGGTGTTGACGATGACTACTCAGGGAAAGGCGCTTTTCTACCATCATATCGTCTATCGTTACGTGGCTACGTTACGTAGACTACATCCTGGCAACAGCACCTACATGCTACCACATTACCAGCTTCCAACATAGACTAAACTTGGGGAAAACATCGTATATTTTTCCTCTGACGAAAATTTTTTTCACTCCCTTTTCTAGATATCATGATTATCAATAATTCTCTATAAGGTATGGAGGGTATCTTGAAGTTGAGATTTCTTGACCAACGGTATTGGAGCTATCCTCCCTTGAATAAAACCTGACTACCTCTCATTCTCCATGACCTTTACAACAATTAAGCCAAACCAAATTCAATATACATCGGAAGTCAACAAATGAAAATGAGGATTATCTTACACAAATTTCTTCGCACCCCGACAAAACGACGTAATGTGCAGCGCTTCCTGTTAAGATGAATAACAGATGCGCGAGCCAACTCTTACAATATAAACACATCACAGATTTTTATCTTGCATTAAAATCTCTCGAACAATTTAAACCGAAGAAAGAGGACAAAAGACTCCACAAATCACTGACAACCTGAGACTCGGGGGGGGGGATGATATGAAGTGTGGCACAGGTGCCGCTTACCCGGCCTCAAAAACTATCCATGAACTCACAAGGCCTATTATACTATACACAACATGTGCGACATTCATCACTACCTCCACAACACTGTACACAAATAACAAAAAGGCACAATACCGTGACTGCAACAATACACACACAACCCGCACATAGAAAAGAGGAGCTTACGACGACGTTTCGGTCCGACTTGGACCATTTACAAAGTTCAAGTCGGACCGAAATGTCGTCGTAAGCTCTTCTTTTCTATGTGCGGGTTGTGTGTGTACTGTACACAACATGTGCGACATTCGTCACCACCGCCACAACACTGTACACAACATGTGCGACATTCGTCACCACCGCCACAACACTGTACACAACATGTGCGACATTCATCACCACCGCCACAACACTGCACACAACATGTGCGACATTCATCACCACCGCCACAACACTGTACACAACATGTGCGACATTCGTCACCACCGCCACAACACTGTACACAACATGTGCGACATTCATCACCACCGCCACAACACTGCACACAACATGTGCGACATTCATCACCACCGCCACAACACTGCACACAACATGTGCGACATTCGTCACCACCGCTACAACACTGTACACAACATGTGCGACATTCGTCACCACCGCCACAACACTGTACACAACATGTGCGACATTCGTCACCACCGCCACAACACTGTACACAACATGTGCGACATTCGTCACCACCGCCACAACACTGTACACAACATGTGCGACATTCGTCACCACCTCCACAACACTGTACACAACATGTGCGACATTCGTCACCACCGCCACAACACTGTACACAACATGTGCGACATTCGTCACCACCGCTACAACACTGTACACAACATGTGCGACATTCGTCACCACCGCCACAACACTGTACACAACATGTGCGACATTCGTCACCACCGCCACAACACTGTACACAACATGTGCGACATTCATCACCACCGCCACAACACTGTACACAACATGTGCGACATCCATGATCTTCACAACACACCCACCACCAATATAAAAGCTGACGTCAACACCATCTTTACATGGTCAAAACAAAGTGATTTTCAACACAAGAATTCAAGAACACAAGTTGACCTACAGATGCCAGAACTCCAGCAACGCCTGCGTCACAACCCATGCTGATTAACGTTGACCTACAGATGCCAGAACTCCAGCAACGCCTGCGTCACAACCCATGCTGATTAACGTTGACCTACAGATGCCAGAACTCCAGCAACGCCTACGTCACAACCCATGCTGATTAACGTTGACCTACAGATGCCAGAACTCCAGCAACGCCTGCGTCACAACCCATGCTGATTAACTATCATCGTGGCCTGAAACAAAAATTAAGCTGATGATAAAATATCAGGACAGAACATGGCGAATGGTCAACTAAAAAAAATACACCAATCCCATTAACGAAGACCATACAGAATGTCGACCAATGCGCTTTAATCGACACACGTCATGTGGGTTCCAGTAATCGTATTGAATGCATCTTCACAACTCCAGTCTTTCAGCTTACAAGAGAAAGGAAGCGTTTAAGAAACTTTAAATATTAAAATTACTTTAAACAATTCTGTGACAATATAACTACGTTAAAATGCGCACAGCTGCACGTACAAAAACGTTAACTCACGAAGTAAATAAAAATGCAGAATAACTTATAAACACTGACTTATAAGAAGTAAACAGAGGCGACTGACAACCTCATCCTTACCCACAACTAGTAACCTTATCTTGTAAAACAACATAGATTGCCATTTTTTCACTACTTCCGTCACAGCGCTCAGTGATACACAGTAAATCACCTGCCAATATTACCAGTAACGTGGGTACGAACATAAAATTGTACTAGGAAAAAAAAAAAAAAAAGAGGGCGGCAGTGTAGAGGATATGCTGCGGACGGTGCTGGCAACTGCGTCATGCTGTGAGGTGACAGGATACCCCAGGCTGACTGTGTATTTACGGTAGGGAGGGCACACTTTCGCCAGACTTAGTGTTCGAATTATTCTTGTGATACGAGCTGGGTGATAAGGGAGTGAGAAACGCGCGCACCAACTTCCGTTCTGCCTGACTCCACCCACCTAACCACTCCTCCCACTTAACACTACAAACCTCTGTCCAATAATTTTAATGTCAGTGGTATACAACTACCTAACCTACTTGTGCTTGTAGGGGTAGAGTCACTGCTCCTAGTCACCCCTTCTTTACTGTCATCGACCGCCATCGCCAATTAATGACTGCCAGAGATCGATCGTACCCACTCTTAAACTGTACAGTGTTTGTTTACACCACCATCACCACTTTCATCTAAGCTCGTTACACTTACTATCCTGACGCTAAAAACATACTAGCGTCTTTATGTTTCATCTCAAACTTGTTCTTAAACACTCCATCTAATCATGAGTATTTTGTATGTCATGATCATGTCCCAATTTGTCCTCCTTCCCTTTAGAGGTGCTAAGGTTTTTCCTAGTAGTCCATCCCTCCCATCAGTTCCAGCGGCACCAATCTCGTACCGAGTCTTTACAGCTTCTCTTTAAATTACTTAAATGCTTGATCACTCGCGAAATCGTAATGAGACAATTGTAAACAACTCACCGAACGACCTGTGTGTTATCCACTATATCATGCCTACTATGTACTGTAGTAGGTTCACCGGTCTTGTCCCGGTCCGGGTCTTTTCCTGATGGTGACCCGGCGGGCCTATGTTTCATCCAACCAGGCATATTTCTATACACACACTAGATTAACATGGGCTGCAATGGGTTCGAACCCTCCGTTCAGAGGGTTATATTCTGGCTTCTCTGGACACAAGATGGGTCTATTGTATGTTGTGAATATCCTAAATTAATTTTTATTCAGGTTCCTCAAATCAGTTATTCGATAAGTTAATTTGGCATATGCCGCTGAAGTTATCAGATTGATATGTACTTCTAGTGATGTGCCTTGTGAAATTCTTACTCCCAGATTTTTCTCTGCAGATTCACGCCTCACAGGTTGTATTCCGTGTCCAGTCTTCTCACTCCCTCTCCTAATCTCGCTACTTCGCACTAATCAGGGCTGAATTCTATTAAGTTATTTTTCTAACCACGTTTGTAGCTTCCAAAAGTCATCTTTAAGTCTCATCCAATTGTCTTAAGTTAATTTCCTCATTAATTTAACATCTGTGAACGGTGATACAAAGGATTCAATTCTCTCTGACGGATCATTTATGTATATCAACAAAAGCAAGGGTTCAAATACGGATCGTTGAGGGGAAATGGGATATTATTACTCATCTATACCCACCCTACACTTCCTTTCTTACAATTACCCTCTGCTTTCCAGGTATTCAGTATCCATTTCAATACCTTCCTTGTTACTGCTGCCTGCTCTTCCAGTTTGTGTAACAGCCTCCTGTGTGGTACTGTATCAAATGCTTTCTTACAGACGAGGAAACTACAGTCTACCCATCGTTCTCTCTCCTGCTCTATTTTAGTCACTAGATTTGAGATTTATTATCTATTGGTGCTGTCTGATATGATCCCACTTTTTAGGTGCTCTACTACCATCTTATTCTGCTGTTGTACATTAGCCAGCAGGCTAGTCAGCCAGAATGGTCTATTGAAGTGGTTGACTATTTTTGGGCCGTGTTGCCTTTCTCAGGTGGTCCTTATTTCCACGACCCACGTCCTTCCTTCATATAAAATTCTAAAATAAAAAAAATAAAAAGTCCTCTTTATTTATACATAAATATTGAGAAACTATTTTTTCACTCTTTACATTATTATTTTTAATTCAAGTTTGTTAAAGGACATAAAAAAACATATTATTCACCTCTTCCCCTCTTGTTCCGCGCCACCCCTTCCCCTGGAAAGAACTCACTCTTTCCTAAGAGGGTGAGGCCCCCGTTTCCCCGTTAAGAACGCTGCTCTATAATTTATTATTGTACTCACCTAGTTGTGGTTGCAAGGGTCGATTCACAGCTCCTGGCCTTGCCTCTTCACTAGTCGCTACTAGGTCACTCTTCCTGCTCCATGAGCCTTATCATACCTCTTCTTAAAGCTATATATGGATCCTGCCTCCACTTCTTCACTTCCCAGACTATTCCACTTCCTGACAACTCTGTGACTGAAGAAATACTTCCTAACATCCCTGTGATTCATCTGAGTCTTCGACTTCCAACTGTGACCCCTTGTTGCTGTGTCCCATCTCTGGAACATCCTGGATCGAGTCTCCGCTCATTAAACTACAGTCGATGTCCATTACTCTCCCGCAGCTTTTACGAGACCTACTCTTGAAACTTACTATATATAGTCTACCTTCATCACTTCCTCATGCAGCTCGTTCCTGTACAGTCCTTCTTACGTCTAATTCTCAACTATCCCCTCCCAATCCTCTTCACTCTTCATTAGTGTTATTATATTCCTGTAGTGCGTGTGTGTACCAGCAGCTGCCTGACCTTACTGTCTCCTCGTCCAACAACAATTGCCTCTGCTCACCCAGGGGAGACATCAGTTAAGTGTTCCGGAAGGGTGGCTGGGGGGTTGGCTGGGATAATTACCTTGCTTCTCTCCCACGCACAAGGCATTTTCTTCCCGTAGCATGTACACCACGCAACGTCACAAACCACCTTCCTAGTTGCCCCAACCTCAAGTCACACTCTTATCTTCCTCACCTTCAAACATCATTTATCTTTATCCTTCCTTTTGGTATATATCTTCCCTTAAAGTCTGCCGCTACAACTCCTCTTCACAAAAAAGGCAACTTTTTTGTGAAAGGCAACTAATTCTTGAGTCACATTATACGTGGAAATATGAACGTTTCCTGGGACTGCTCAACAACACTACATAGTTCACACGTATTTAGGGCTTTTAATAATAATAATAATAATAATGCATCGGTTTATTAGAAGTCTTACTGCTATTTGTTTCCCAAATGCATACCTTCAAAACTAACGTAATATTAGGTTTACAGGAGCGTTAATAAATCAACGATAAGAATAGCCAAAGCAAATAACGTAGTAAAATGAGGATATCGTACGCTACAAAAGTACTGAGTAAGGCACAGCCGTTAATCCACGAAAAAGAAAGTTGGATCCAAGAGGTAGGGGTTAACAAGATAAGCACTAGACAAACCTGGTTCAAGGCCGGGCTGTGGGAGTAGAAAAACTCTGGAAACCGGCCACAGATGTATCACAGGCATAGCTGCCACCTCGAAGAGTTTAGTTATGTAGCTGGAAAGGTATGTAAACACCGACAATGTTGAGTAAATGATACTGAGATACCTTTATTAACAACTATGACTGACATGTTAAGGGTTGAGCTCCAGAATCTGGAACATTGTTCAATGTTCCAGGCTCTGGAACACTTCTTCAGGCTGAGGGACTGACCACCTCAAAAATTATTTCTCCAAGGTTAATGGAACTGATTACACCATCTTTACTTCGTTATGACGCCTAATGCCTCTGTATTTGACTGAAGAAGCCTGCTGTGTAGGCAAAACATTTCAATCAACAATAAAGATGCCCACCTGTTGCACTTGTACTCTTGGTGTCTTAAAACCCAGTGTGAGCGAAACGCCGTCCTTAATAAAGGCATCCACTACTTTTGTTATTTACTCCAAGAAGTTCCTTATATTTACTGAGTAGTTGCTTAAGAGTTTCACTGCCTGACTCCTGCAGTATTGCACCATCCGGATTAATGAGACGCACCTGCACCTAGTACCGCAGATTTCAAGGACCAGCTGCAGTGTATTAATACACAACGTTAATGCTGTTCTCATTCCAACGACACACAAGCGAGACAACATTAGTGACTAGATAATATTTGTTTATAAAGTGGAAGGGGCAACGCAAACATAGTGGGTAGTACAAAGAATATTGGCAGAGCAAAGTACGTGGGTAGAGTAGAGCAGCAGAGTAGATGGGTACAGAATAGCGCGTGGGTAGAATATGTGGGAAGAAAGGTGAATGAGAATATAGAGCATAGTGAGTAGAGGAGAGCAAAGCAGAGCATTGCAACACCACTGGGCTGAACAGGATCTTGCAAAAGTGGGTACATAACATAGTGAATTAAGAACAGAAAAAACTAAGTATTAACACCACTGGGAAGGGTAACACAAGACTGCAAGGTAAAAATCAAGTAGAGTGTGTTACAGAGAAGCCGCAAGCTAGGCACACGACGTAAAAGGCAGAGACAAGAGTGTTGGGTGACTTACAAGCAAGTGGTAAGACCACCACTACCCGCCGAAACATTACCACTACCCCACCACCACACAACGCCATACCTGGCATATAATAGGGTTATGTAGAGGCATTCCCCCGTGTAATGCCACGAAGTGTTGGTGCCAGTAAACTCAACAAACCTAACCTGCACAACACGAACACCAAGAGAGATATAAGCATAAGAAAATGGAAAAGAAAAAAATAAAGTATAAAGAAGGAAGTATCTTTGTATGGTTACCATCTGGGAGAAGTAGAGGGCTGCTATTAAGCCAGGATAGCATAAAAGTCAATGAGTGTGGTGTCATCCTAGGACCATGCCTAGGATGACACCTAGGACCCTGCCTAGGATGACACCACAACAGTACACTAACGCCCACGCGTCCCTACTCGCCCAGGATTGAATCCCGGGCCATCGATTTTAAGTTGAACTATCGTCCACTGAAACTCCAGTTATATACACACTTTCTTGTGTGTTGGGTTATTCCAAATCAATTACGAAAAAAATTATCTTCACTATAATATTCATCTCATAATAATTATCGTCCAACAATCACTGTATATATATAAATTAGATTTTACCTCTGAAGCGGGTAGTTTATTGTGCACCCCATATCCATCGTTTGAAGGGTCGCGCTACACCATGTGGATACACTAAAGGCCCAGGAACTAGGCCCTAAAGGGTTAAGAGGAGTACATCTGGATTTATATCTACAACTGACTTATCTGTTGCAAGCAAATTTAGAATATTTGATTAATATATTTGGTACCTTAATTTCATTAATAGGATAACTTGATATATAACATAGGTTATTATACTATATCTCCATGTACCTCAATTACTGAACAATTAAGCACAGTGTTCAAGACAGACCATATACTTTGCATTTGGTGTGATCATTTGTGTGTCTGCCAAATTGCAAGAAGTACTAGTAACCAAGCCTAAACCTGGCTACTACTACATCACTCAGTCTGTTCACACTACAAGTTGCTCCATAAACGTTTCTTATCTACGTTCATATTATCATAGATCTACTCAGGCTTTTAAATACATTCCTACGACATTCAATTTCACTAGTTATCTCGTAATATTGTTCCTAATACTAAGCACAGACATACCAGTTATGTCTGTGTCTTTGGCTAACTTATCAATTTTATCATAAGAGACTAAATGATGAAATATATAATTTTTTTTTACATTAATTCCCTTCTCTTTGATTTTTGAATATCTATACCTGGCTTCTACGGTGAGCATGTTAAGAGTCATTGAGACAAGAGCCTTCAGTGATGACATAGAATCAGCAATAATCAAAGAATTAAGCTCAAGTGTCATAAGTTAACTTTAGCGCCATTAGAATGCCAAACAATTCAGTTTGCAGTGTACACACCCAGTTGTTAATTCTTATTCTTAGCTAACTCAACGCAGTTCCAATCGTTCTTAACTAGGGAGGTGGCAACGAGAGTAGATGCAGCCCTGCCAGTAGACTACTGCTTAGATCCATCAGTGCATATAACTTGGTAAATTATTACCAGCAGTTAAGCAATAAATATATTTTTGAGTAGTTGCCTTTGCAAGTGATTTATGGTATTACTAGTGATCAGCTTCTTGGGATGGGCTTGCTAGTATGTGATATTGAATGAATACAACTTACATGGAGGGGTGAAATGTTTTTGTCTACAGGGATATTTAATAATCAATGAACATTAACAAAAAAATATAGGACGAAAATTCGTAACAAACCCATGTAGCAATTTAATGGAGTGATCAAGCCTGAAAGCTGTGGTCCTAAGATGGTATAGCGACTAATTATATTTTATATACTAAATGCATCCTTTATTAAAATATTAAACAATTAAGTTGTAAAAACAAGTGTATATAAAACCTGCATAAGCTTGCTTCCTGCCTTGCTTTGTGTAATAATCTATACAAGTTTGAGTTCCATCAAGGTGAAATTGGTTAGTATTTTTTTTTTTTTTGCTATGCGAAACCTTGTCCTAATAAATGCTTGTTCTGCAACATGTCTCTTTTCGTTAAGATGGGTTGTATAGGTAAGGCGCCTCCACCCGCCGGGAGAACGTTTCTCTTGACGTGGGTGTTAGTCAAGTAATCACCTGCTCTCAGTCAAGCTTCTGGCAATTTTACCGAGACCTCCCGCTGGCTATTACTCCACCTAGCAACTTACATGACATAAATGAAGAATAAGATGAGTGAGTATATATTAAACACATAACTTGTTAGTCGTAAGTCTTTCTACTATAAAAGTCATCAAGGCTGCGTGTCACCTGCACACTACCAGTCAAGAATGCTTTAATAGCTAAATTAGAAATCAAAGGAAACCGCTGTGTATATCCACCCGGTGATATGCACCTCTATCTACACATCAACACGGCTCTATAGTTTACACCCATATGCACCTCTACATTCACCTGCATATTTCCTCATCTGAACTCACAACCTGACGGTCTGGAGTGTTGAGACTCTGATCGCGGGTTCTAACCCCACCCGTGGTATGGTTTGTTCACAATTATGTCATTACGATTTCGTGACCTGTTAAGTGAGGTGCCTCACATCTCAATTACAACGATCTTCTATCTTTATGTTGTTGGTCAGCAGATTTTATATTACTATATTCACAGGGAAATTGTCGTTCCTTGGATCAAGAATCCTTCGCCAGCATCAAGATAATCCCTCACTGAAGGGAGTAAATTGTTTATTACTTTCAGATTGTGGTGTTCAAAGTTGGAGTTGAAACCCCTTAGAGTTACAACGCGAACACTGGAGATACCTCACTGAGTTGTTTACATTGACCCTAAGGATAATTGTACATGAAACATACTTTTTATCAACACATCTGGTGTCCTCTTATTGTAGAATAATATAGTAACAAAATTACAGAATACCCAAGAGAGATCAAGCTAATTCCGTGCTATGAAGCTTAACATTAGTTTTGCAGCAAAAGCAACACATACAGTAAGTAAAATAGTGAAAAAAATCCTCCCGTCAACGTGAATGAATGTGAGAGCGTAACTTGACAAGGGGAGCCTCTAGCAGGACCAGTCCCACCCCACCAGCAGCAGCAGCGACCTTGGCCATACCTGATGCGCACGTGCACCTCCTGCTGCTCCACACATTCTTGTACCACATTACTCGCACATGATTCTACTTCACAATACGTCATGTGCACAATACATCTCTCAATCAGCTACGCGCACTCTACCACTACAGCGTCCAAACATTTGTTTCAACCAAATTTTTTTTCAAGAAAGATGCCTTGATGTCGGCATATTTTATTCGCACTATGAATGCGAAAGGTTAGTAACCCAGGAGCACACAAGAAAGCCACTATATATTTGGTTCCATTGGTCCTCTTTCCCAGGATGCGAACTTCGAAAGCAACCATCTCCGTGTGGTGTTCTGGGTAATTTGAATGACTGTAGTTTATCAGTTGGCGGTCACAATAGCCGAGAGCTGCTCAGTGTCTATAGTATACCGTCCGTATCAGGACAATATACCTACATGGAATCATATCCGACTGAATCTCATAAAGGGTTTAGCGCCCCAAGGGAATATAAAAAAAATAATTCCCCAGGATTTTTTTTTTATTCCCTACGCCTTACACATATTACCTGTTAGATAGACAGGCAATATTTGTGAGGCGTAGGGTAAAGCCCAACGTTTTCACCTGTGCTGGGACTGAACCCAGGTCCTTCAGAAGTGAGCTGAAGGCACTACCATTTGAGCCAGAGTTGGAACTGCCCCTTCTTTTTCCTTGGATTAACTCTGCTTCATATTCACCCGGCACTGCAACGCTCTTACAAGTCTAGTGTTCAATATAAGTGTAATAATAATAATAAATGAACGTCAACAAGCGTAAAGAAGTCAAAGTCGTGGAGACAAGTTAAAGTACTGAAGGTGAGAGATGAGGCCAGGAGCTGTAACACTCAAGGTTAAGACGAGTCAAGTGGAATTAAAAGTATTACACATAACTAGATATATACTAAGAAGAATAATGTTGGTTCTATATTAATGTAAGAAGGCTAGAAACCAAGTATAGAACAAGAAAGGTCAAGTTTGCCCAATAAAAGTTAAGTATAGGGCAATAAAGATCAAGCATAGGGCAAGAAAGGTAAAGTATAAATTAAAGTGGAGAGTTAAACGAGTCAAACAAGATGCATGAAGGATAAAGTTGACACTCCCCCCCTCTCACACACACACACACACACAGTCCACTCAGCTGAATAAAAAAAAAAGGTTTACGGGCTAAACAAATATGTAAGAGTCAAAAAAGAATGAACTGCACAACCACAGAAGACAGCAAACAAAAGGATTGTTACACAAGAGGTACAAAATATGTTAATACAGACAAATACTCCAGGGATAGGAAAAGGGGAACGAAAACAAAACAAGCAGTGAAGGGTAGATGAAGTTTACATATAGGGGATAAAAGGAAGGAAACAAACAAGCAAGCAGAGTGCGTGAGGGTGGAGTCAGCATGAGCAGGGACAGCAAGAGAGGTGGGTGGGTGAGTTTCCCTGGGGGAGGCTGCTGGCTGCTCTCCTGTATTGATCCCTCCAGCATCATCACCATTACTTGCCCCAGCACCTCCACACTATATATCAACCTCTCATACATACTCTGTATTAACGCTGAAGCTGTGTGTGTATCACGTCACCCAACATTACACACAAAACAAGTCAAACCAGTGTGGTATAGGAGGGCGGAGACATCCTATTTTATATTCTTGAATGTTATTTAATATTATTAGTTCGCACTCAATATTAGTGAAGTCCCGTGAACACCCAGGAATCAAGTCCTTACTGTCAACTGCTCGTATCTAAAAACCTACTGACTCAGTAAAGTCTCCGGCCAACACATTTGGTGACGCGACGGCCGAGGCAGCTTACATAAACCAGGGCTGGGTATATTTAAAACACCCTAGGCGTTGTATGACCCCTGAGGGTTCAGCGCATTCTCATGACTATAATAATAACTGTGTCTACCAAAAGCTGCAGTGGCGGGTCATCATACGACAAAGACCAGCGTCAGGAAACACTTGTCCTGTTTCGTGATGAATCTTACCTAAACTAAGCTCTAGTTAACGCGGAAGCCACTTGTAGCACCACCTCTCCCGCAGTGCACCTCACCCCCGTCCCCATATTCTCATCATTTGCCTTCTCATTCATACTTGTGATTTTGCTGCACTTAGTACTTCGCGTTTTAACAAGCCTCCAAGCGACGTGTAGTACTAGCAAGTCTTGCTGGATGGTAAAGTAGCTATAGTATGTTAACTCTACTTGACATAAGAACATAAGAAAGAAGGAACACTGCAGCAGGCCTACTGGCCCATGCGAGGCAGGTCCAAATCTCCAACGGCTTAAGCCAATGCCCCGACCCAGCCAGGTCAGGTTACATTCACTTAAGGAAGGAACACTGCATCTGACCTAGTAGCACAAGCTAGTCCGGACCAACTCACACCCAACCGCACCCACTCTTATAATTGTCTAGCCGACCACCTGGTCAGCCGACCACCTGGTCAGGTCACTTCCACTTAAGGAATTAGTACAGCTACTGACCTGGTAGTACAAGCTAGTCAGGTCCACAACTCACACCCATCCACACCCACCCATGTATTTATCTAACCTATTTTTAAAACTACACAACGTCTTAGCATCTATGACGGTACTCGGGAGTTTGTTCCACTCATCCACAACTCTATTACCAAACCAGTGCTTTCCTATATCCTTCCTGAATCTGAACTTTTCCAACTTGAAACCATTGCTGCGAGTCCTGTCTTGGCTGGATATTTTCAGCACACTATTTACATCCCCTTTATTTATTCCTGTTTTCCACTTATACACCTCAATCATATCCCCCCTAATTCTATGCCTTTCTAGAGAGTGCAGATTCAGGGCCCTCAGTCTATCCTCATAGGGAAGATTTCTGATACATGGGATCAACTTTGTCATCCTCCTTTGTACGTTTTCCAGTGCATTTATATCCATTCTGTAATACGGTGACCAGAACTGTGCACCATAATCTAAATGAGGCCTAACCAAAGATATATAGAGTTGAAGAACAACCTGAGGACTTCTATTAGTCCTTAAGCCCAACATCTCCCGAAGTAGAGAACAACTTGTCTCAGAAATATCTAAGAATTTTTGTTGTGCAAGAATAGTAGGACCAACGTGAAGGAGTTTCTGAGCAAACATTACACAACTATTACCTGACAAGACAAGTGTACCCATTGTTACTCACCATTGTCACTCATAATAGTGAAATGATGAAACACAGCACCCTAATGGTGGGATCAATTTTCTAGTTTTGTCGAAACCATTAAAGAACTTGTCAGTATTAAATTGCTATCCTACAACATTTTTTTGGTAATTACTTAAAGGCTACCAGCTAGTTATTGTTATTTCCCATGATAATTTACGGCAATTTTCTGCCATTGCTTGTCAACATCTGAAAATAAATCCTTACAGACTTTGTTGCTTTGTTCAGAGTCGTATCATTTTTCAACTTAGATAATTCATAAGAGTAATTATTCTTATACTTGAAGATACCAACTACAGTCTGTTACTGCATATTTTAGCAGCAACTGTGTTGAGTTTCTTGCCTGTCAGTATAACAGATTTCCTCCTGACAGCAATGATTAATGCAATGTTCTTGCCTTGCAGTGATTAACTTCACGTGCACCAACATTCATGGCATTTTACGGCAGTATTCATATTATTTTTGTGGAATTTATGAAAATTACAGTAATAGCAACTAATATGCTATTTGCCAGCCGTAATATATCCAGTTTTGCAACTAGTAGTGTTACTTAAGCATCTGCCCTGTCTTATGCAGAAAGTTTTTGACTTTACAAATACATTTTATCAATTTAACTTCATAGAAGTTGCAGTAAATGATTGTGTGCTATTGCATACAGCAATTTGCAAACTACGAGTATTTAACAGTTTCTTACAGCTTATAATTTGTAACTGCTTTTCTGATTGTATTGTGTATGTGAAGCTATCATGACAAGAAGATTGTGAGCAGCTCCGCAATGAACACAAGACTTCCATGGTAACTATGCCATCACCATCCTCGCCCTTCAATGAACACAAGACTTCCATGGTAACTATGCCATCGCCATCCTCGCCCTTCAATGAACCCAAGACTTCCATGGTAACTATGCCATCACCATCCTCGCCCTTCAATGAACCCAAGACTTCCATGGTAACCATGCCATCACCATCCTCGCCCTTCAATGAACACAAGACTTCCATGGTAGCTACGCCATTACAATTTTCGCTCTTCAATCCATCAGTAAAAACGTGATTCCCGAAGCATGAACCAAACACATAAGGAAGCAAAACAGAAAGGGCATATGAATAAGATGAAAATATCTACAGAAAAACTAGACGATGGATTTATACTGAATAATTAAGAACCTCGAAATAATACAGGAAAATACTCGCTTGGTAAAAACAGTTTTAGATAAGTGAAACCAGGTGAGGGTGAGGTACTTAATTGCCAAGTGGTGATCTCCCTCACAGAGGAGACCAAGTGGTGATCTCCCTCACAGAGGAGACCAAGTGGTGATCTCCCTCACAGAGGAGCCCAAGTGGTGATCTCCCTCACAGAGGAGACCAAGTGGTGATCTCCCTCGCAGAGGAGACGGTACCATCATAACGGAGGAAGATAAAAACCACCTGAGCAGAGTCACCCTCGGCTGCCCTAACATCTTCCTTGTGATCTTCACCACACAAAAACTTCTGCAGGAGCAGAGTACGACGAGACACACAAGATTTATATACGTATTTACATTATATGACGCATTAAACCCGTGAGGGTCATTCTGCACAAGGAGTGATGGAAGCTGGGTTAATTGTCGCGCAATGTTAGCCAAGTCAATGTTGAGAGCAGTAGTGCACGTGGTTACTTCAAGTAACCACGTGGGTACATTTAAAAACATCATGCAATATGTAGTGCATTAATTTCCTCCAAGTATAGTGTGTGTATAGAGGTTAAAGCACAGACCGTGTAATGAGCCCAGGATGTCTTGGCAACAGTGAATTACAATTTTTACCATCACATATAATAATATCGATCATATATAATAACTTGCACACCAAGGTGCACAATATATTATTATATATGATCGTTTGTGCCTTGATGGTGAAGGGTTCGTTATCCAAGGAAGTGAAGCTAGCCTCCCCTGCCTTGTATCACTTTTAATCTCCTCCTATTTCCCAGACGTTGTATAATCCTTATTAGTTTAGCACTTCCCCATGGTTATTATAATAGCATGACTAATAACAAGAAAACACTTAACCACCTTTGTGTTGCATCCCCCCACCCACGTATAAGGTCATCGAATCACCTTATACTTCCAATATCTCTTACTACCCATTAGACAACAGTTTCAGTGCTTCCTTTCATTACAGGATTTATATCTAACCAAAGATATGAGCTAGGTTGCCCTTCTCTATATCTTCTCTAGTTTATCCTCATCTTTATGTAAGTTGAGGTGTGAGAGGAAAGTCGTGGAATGTGAAGATTACTGGGAAAAACAACACTTAGCGTTTCCTACACAAGAAGTCTAATACACTCTCATACATAATCAAACAAACGTCTTAAACCAACCCACCACACACAAACCCAAGTCATATTCATGGCGAGAGTTACGTCAGCTACTAATACGGAAATCAAACATTGCAAAACTCTTTGGAGAAAAACAATGTAGGAAGCTGCAGAAGGCCTTTTGACTCATGCGAAGCAGATCTTATTTGTACACAACCTTGTGACTCCTGTATTTATACAACATAAGCTTGAAAGAGCCCTGTCTTCTGGCGTCTTTCATCTTGTTCCACACAGCTGTAACCTTATTTCAAAATCAGTGTATACCAGAATTCTACACGATGTTCAACGTGATGCAACCCATTGAGAATGCATGTTTATTTAGTAAACTTCAAAAAACGTTGAACGTGTTCTTCGTTAATGGTTTTCACATAAGTTATGTGAATGAAAATGATGGGAATACCATGTTCGTTTAAACATAAACAAGAAAAGAAATCCCGTAATGTGAACACCATTCTTGAACTTAATGATCACTAAAACAAAAAGAAAAACAATGTGCTATAATATATATGCCTTTTCCAAGGGTTGCGTTCTTTTTTTTTAATACCCGTTTACCTGTGTTACCCGTAGTCTGCTGCGGGGGGGGGGGGGTCACCGCCCCCGAGGCCCAGACTCACTAGGTCTCTAGGTTGCTAGCCTAATCAACCAGGTTGTAGGTGCCAGCAATACGCAACCCATCGTATGCACCCCAGCCCGGATGATCAGGAACTCCCTCTGAAGACAGCTAGAGGTCTGCTGATAATTACTCTTACCCATGAAGGAAGAGCGCCGAAAAGTCTTGGTTCCCTTACACTTAGTTTCCTATTAGTGGACTCACCGCACCTCTGCTCTGCATTGGATTTATTTGGACCGTCTGCCAAGTCTCTTGCTTTCATAGGGAGTAATTTTATTGTGCCGGTTTGGGACTAATTCCACCAAAATTATCCAGCTGTAGGTTATAATATATCTTTCTCGCCTATTTATTTTACTAAATGTTTCTTTCCTTTATTCAAGGTATCCACGTATACCACCGCACACCTACCCAAGTCATCAATATCTATGTCCACACCGGATACCCGCTGATACCAATATCAAGGTCTCAGGTGAACACACGTACCACGTCATCAAAATGTTAACTCTACACCTGCCACCCACACAACTACCAGTCATCCAGGTCAGCTTGTACATCTACCCATGTCATCAAGATCCGCCCATACTCCTGCCGCCCACACACCTAAATCAACAATGTTCGCCCGTACACTTGCCACCCACGGTTGTCTTAGCCATCAAGGTCAGTGCACTCCTTCCCAAGCAATGTAATCAAGGTCACCCACACACCTACCACACAATTCTGGCCCAGCCATCAGCACAGGTGCACCAGCAACCCAGTCACTGTCAGGTGCACCAGCAACCCAGTCACTGTCAGGTGCACCAGCAACCCAGTCACTGTCAGGTGCACCAGCAACCCAGTCACTGTCAGGTGCACCAGCAACCCAGTCACTGTCAGGTGCACCAGCAACCCAGTCACTGTCAGGTGCACCAGCAACCCAGTCACTGTCAGGTGCACCAGCAACCCAGTCACTGTCAGGTGCACCAGCAACCCAGTCACTGTCAGGTGCACCAGCAACCCAGTCACTGTCAGGTGCACCAGCAACCCAGTCACTGTCAGGTGCACCAACAACACAGTCACTGTCAGGTGCACCAACAACACAGTCACTGTCAGTGCACCAACAACCCAGTCACTGTCAGGTGCACCAACATACCACAGTCACTGTCAGGTGCACCAGCAACACAGTCACTGTCAGGTGCACCAACAACCCAGTCACTGTCAGGTGCACCAACAACCCAGTCACTGTCAGGTGCACCAGCAACACAGTCACTGTCAGGTGCACCAACAACCCAGTCACTGTCAGGTGCACCAACAACCCAGTCACTGTCAGGTGCACCAACAACCCAGTCACTGTCAGGTGCACCAACAACCCAGTCACTGTCAGGTGCACCAACAACCCAGTCACTGTCAGGTGCACCAACAACCCAGTCACTGTCAGGTGCACCAACAACCCAGTCACTGTCAGGTGCACCAACAACACAGTCACTGTCAGGTGCACCAACAACCCAGTCACTGTCAGGTGCACCAACAACCCAGTCACTGTCAGGTGCACCAACAACACAGTCACTGTCAGGTGCACCAACAACCCAGTCACTGTCAGGTGCACCAACAACCCAGTCACTGTCAGGTGCACCAACAACCAGTCACTGTCAGGTGCACCAACAACCCAGTCACTGTCAGGTGCAAACAAACAACCAACAACACGTCAGGTGCACCAACAACACAGTCACTGTCAGGTGCACCAACAACCCAGTCACTGTCAGGTGCACCAACAACCCAGTCACTGTCAGGTGCACCAACAACCCAGTCACTGTCAGGTGCACCAACAACCCAGTCACTGTCAGGTGCACCAACAACCCAGTCACTGTCAGGTGCACCAACAACACAGTCACTGTCAGGTGCACCAACAACACAGTCACTGTCAGGTGCACCAACAACCCAGTCACTGTCAGGTGCACCAACAACACAGTCACTGTCAGGTGCACCAACAACCCAGTCACTGTCAGGTGCACCTTCCACTCTACATTATCTGGCTTTCCTAGAAACCGCTTCATTCTTCGTAAATTCCTTTAAATAGAAAAGTGGAAGGAAACAGTAGGAAAGAAGAGAACAAAAGGAAGATTATTATAATAATTTAGGACTAAATCGTAGTTATAAAATGTTTGGGGAAAGGAAGGTAATCAGGTTTGATCCAAAGAAGGGGAAGGTAGACTAAGTTGTTTTGAGACTTAAGGAGCACCATGACCTGAGTGATCAGCACTCCTGGCAATACAGAAAAGTAATCAGAACACACACAAGAACATCCTCAGTAAAATTAACCAAAAACTTCCAATATGAATAAAAAAATACACCAAATCAAAACAATCAGCATCAATTAGAAATACAGTATTAAATTATTAATGCCAAGACTACAGTTACTCCGGTAATAATGAAGGTAGAAATAGTCCCTACAGTTACTCCGGTAATTATAACAACCACGACATAAGCTAAAAAGCCTAAGTTGTTTACTCTTCAATTTGTGTATGCCGAAGGTTGATACTTAGCTCCTGGCCCAGCCTCATAGACCATCAACAGCATCATTGATTTCTGACTTCTTGGACCTTATCATATCGAGTTGGCCTCCACCACGCCCTCATCCAAGTCATTCCACTTTTCAACAACCCGGAGATAAATACTTCCTTACATCCCTATGGTTCAACTGTGTTTTCAGCTTAAACTCGTGGCCCCTTGATCCTGACCCACGTAATTGAAAGTATATCCTTATCTGTTTATCTTTGGCTTTTGTATGTTGTAATCATGTCTCAATTCGTCCTCCTCAATGCCAAAGTAGTCAGGTTCGGTTCCTTTAACCTCTCCTCAAATGGCATTTCCTTCAGTTCTATTACCAGTCTGACTGTAAACCTCTGCACGTGCTTGACCAGGTGTGGACCCCATGTTGAGGCCGTGTACTCAATGATTGGATAACAAGTAAAGGAGAGAGGGAGAGTGGTCAGTGTGCACGCGCGTGCGTGTGTGTGTGTGTGTGTGTGTGTGTGTGTGTGTGTGTGTGTGTGTGTGTGTGTGTGTGTGTTACCATTTTGTCCTAGGCACATGTCGATTAGACACTAGGCTTGTTGTATATGTGTGTGTGTGTAAGGAAACACTTCGAAATGTTTCGGCCCCGCCGGGAATTGAACCCGGGCCTCCGTGCGTGAAACAAGAGCGCTAGCCACCATGCCATCGGGGCGTGTGTACACTCACCTAATTGTGGTTGCAGGGGTCGAGACTCAGCTCCTGGCCCCGCCTCTTCGCTGTCTGCTACTGGGTCTCTGCTCTCCCTGCTCCATGAGCTTTATCATACCTCGTCTTAAAACTATGTATGGTTCCTGCCTCCACTATGTCTTTCTCTAGACTATTCCACTTCCTGACTACTCTGTGGCTGAAGAAATGCTTCCTAACATCCCTTTGACTCATCTGAGTCTTCAGCTTCCAGTTGTGTCCCCTTGTTTCTGTGTTCGCTCTCTGGAACATCCTGTCACTGTCTACCTTGTCAATTCCCCGCAGTATTTTGTATGTCGTTATCATGTCTCCTCTGACCCTTCTTTCCTCCAGTGTTGTTAGTCCTATTTCCCTCAACCTTTCTTCATAAGACAGACCCCTGAGTTGTGGAACTAACCTTGTCGCAAACCTTTGCACTTTCTGTAGTTTCTTTACGTGCTTGACCAGGTGTGGGTTCCAGACTGGTGCTGCATATTCTAGTATGGGCCTGACGTACACGGTATACAGTGTCTTGAACGATTCCTTGTTAAGGTAACGGAACGCTAATCTTAGGTTTGCCAGTCGCCCATATGCTGCCGCAGTTATCTGGTTGATGTGTGCCTCCGGAGACGTGCTTGGCGTTATACTCACTCAACCAGGCTGTGATGGATATGTGGGGCAGTGGGCCTCCAGCAGCAACAGCCTGGTTGACCAGGCAAGCACCAGACGAGCCTGGCCCATGGCCGGGCTCAGAGAGTAGATACTCTCGAAATTCTTCAAAGGTATATCAAAGGTAAGGTCTTTCTCCTTTGCCATGATTAGTGTGTGTGTGTGTGTGTGTGTGTGTGTGTGTGTGTTTATAGTCAACACATTTTGGAAGTTAAAGATAAGTAGTCACATTTTACAACAAATATAACACTTGAGATATTAGATGATGGGACATTACTTGCTTAAAAGTCTTGTTACCACGCCAGCAGTATGACTCACCATGAATTGCTATTGCAGTTAAAATTTCACTTTTTTCCCATCCACAGAGAAGTGCACGAGATGGTCTTACACAACGGTGGATAATTTGCGGGGTGTTAGTCACCAGTTCAAGTGAAGTTGGCCACACTTAGCTACACCAAGCCCATGGAAGACTGGACAGGTAGGAGTGTGTACATTACACACACGCAATGAGGTTCAGTTAAGGTGAAGTGACCTGACTACCTGGAGTTTACCTGGAGAAGGTTAGCTCCAGGTGGTCAGGTCTAAGCCGGTGAGTGATGGACCTGCCTCGCATGGGTCAGTAGGCCTGCTGCAGTGTTCCTTTTTTTCTTATGTTCTTATTACTGTTCTTAAACTGCTGACAGCCAAAGACACACAATTTAATTCCTATTTTGTTAGCTTCAAATTTAGTTTAGATATATACATGAGTGAGAAGGGTTGGATTTGAGTGAGACTTGCACATGACTGAACAGCGTAATAAAAGCTTACTCCTCAGGTAGCAATGAAAATAGGTTGGGTAAATATTTTTGCCAGTTGTTTAGGTTTGAGAAAGACCTGCCTATGTGATAAATGGTTTAGAAAACTAATAAGTTGAAGAATGAGACACGCAACATATGGGAATCTTTACTGAGGTAACGTTTAGCCAATAAAAGTTTCCTCAATAAAGATTCCCACATGTTGCATAAGTGTCTTATTCTTCAAGGACCTGCCCAGTATGGGCCAACAGGCCTGCTGCAGTGTTCTTCCTTTCTGATGTTCTAAAAGTGTACAAGTTTCAGAGAGCCTTTAGCAGCTAAAAGATCCTATGCCTTCACACTAACCTAGTCCGAGTTCAACAATCTCGCCCTTACTACAAGTTACCACAGGGAACTTCCCATATTAAGAGAAGCCAACAATCATTCGCGAACAAGCTAAGAGGTAAATTGGATAATCCCACTTTTCTGGAAATTTTAAGGGGAAGAGAAAGTTCTCGTTGAAAGATATAGACTCCATTCAGTGTTTTGAAACCATCCTATTCATGGGTCTCGAATGAGATACAGTAAGTACAGATCTCTATCTGGTACATAGGAGTGAAATGACAGGAGAAACTTGGGTTCACGTCGAGGCTGTCTGTCTAGAGCTGACTACAGTCTAGCTACCACTAATTCTGTCTAGCAAGAGTAGAGACAAATGAAGCAAAGCTAACAAGCGGAAAAAAAACACACAATTGCAGAGAGGAACTTTACTGAAGCAAGCTGCTTCAATCATTGACTGAAACGTCTCAATGAAGTTCCTCGCGACATTTACCTTCTTCAATGTCGTATAACTAGCTGAAGAACAAGTCAATACTGAGGCTGGAACAATTTAACAGCACACTTTGAGAGGAAATTTTACACGACATTTCGGTCCGCCCTGGACCATTATCAAGTGTTCCACAGGGGTCAGTATTGGGCCCCTTGTTGTTCACAATCTACATAAACGACATAGATGAGGGAATAAATAGCGACATAAGCAAGTTTGCCGATGACACCAAAATAGGCCGTCCAATTCATTCAAATGAGGACATTAGAGCACTCCAGGAAGATTTGAATAGACTGATGCAGTGGTCGGAGAAGTGGCAGATGCAGTTTAATATAGATAAATGCAAAGTTCTAAATATTGGACAGGACAATAACCATGCCACATATAAACTAAATAATGTAGATCTTAATACTACTGATTGCGAAAAGGATTTAGGAGTTCTGGTTAGCAGTAATCTAAAACCAAGACAGCAGTGCATAAGTGTTCGCAATAAAGCGAACAGAATCCTTGGCTTCATATCAAGAAGCATAAATAATAGGAGTCCTCAGGTTGTTCTTCAACTCTATATATCCTTGGTTAGGCCTCATCTAGATTATGCTGCACAGTTTTGGTCACCGTATTACAGAATGGATATAAATGCTCTGGAGAACTTGATTCCATGTATCAGAAATCTTCCCTATGAGGATAGACTGAGGGCCCTGAATCTGCACTCTCTAGAAAGGCGTAGAATTAGGGGGGATATGATTGAGGTATATAAATGGAAAACAGGAATAAATAAAGGGGATGTAAATAGCGTGCTAAAAATATCTTGTATTGACAGGACTCGAAACAATGGCTTTAAGTTGGATAAATTCAGATTCAGAAGGGATATAGGAAAGCATTGGTTTGGTAATAGAGTTGTCGATGAGTGGAACAAACTCCCGAGTACAGTTATAGAGGCTAAAACGTTGTGTAGTTTTAAAAATAGGCTAGATAAATATATGAGTGGGTGCGGGTGGGTGTGAGTTGTACCTGACTAGTTTGTGCTACTAGGTCAGATGCCGTGCTCCTTCCTTAAGTGAATGTAACCTGACCTGGCTGGGTCGTGGCATTGGCTTAAGCCGGTGGGAGACTTGGACCTGCCTCGCATGGGCCAGTAGGCCTGCTGCAGTGTTCCTTCTTTCTTATTTTCTTAATAATGGTCCAGAAGGGTCAGAAACGTTGTCTATAATATCTTCTGCAAAGTCTGAGTTATTCTGAATAGCAGAAGGTTTGAATGGTCCATATACGCGAAGCACTTTTGCTGGCTTTGTCAAAATGAGTTAGGGTCAATAAACAGTTCCACTGCAACAGCACACCAGCCACTGGTCTGCGAGTCACTTGGTCAGTCAGGTTAAGCACCGTTGGGTCAGGCCACCATCTGGATGGGTCACTGAACCGATACAGCCTCGTCCTTGATAAGGCAGTCTGTCATCCAATTATTTAACTTTGAGAACACTTAAACAATAAACTCATAATACGATGAATGAAACAAATCACATCAATAAATTGAAAATGAAACCCAGACGACGTTTCGGTCATATAGTGTATCATTTACAAGTGACAATGTAAAAAAAAAAAAAGCGCCTGCAAGTCCCAATTCAGTTCCTCGACACTGCCAGCACAGCCCATCTTAATAACAGACAGTATTTCACTGTTGCTACGACAATCACATATACTGCACTATATAGCGAGTCTTAAACAGTGATTATCTGGCTTTGATATTTTTAGTGCGCTCGGCGAGTCTGTTTTGTCAGAACTTTTTATCGTCTTTATCTTATATTTCATTTAATGGCGTTGTGGTCTGTTATAACTGGCCAATCGTTACTGACAGGGGGCAATTTAACCTAAGTAATTTAAATCTAGAAATTTGCTGCAAAGCGCATGTGAGAAATCCACATAGAATATGCAAGGATGGGTTGGCCAGCGATCTCCCAAGTGTCGAGTCATTACCAGAAAATTGAGGCAACCACCTCGACACCGCTAGCAACATGCAGAGAAGTCTCTCCGTTCATTCTTATGACACCAGAATGATCAGCGATTCAGGAAATAGGAGAGAGCAAGCACCGAATGTTACAGACGAATGAATGCAAGAATGATCAGGGAGCCAGTACTGAATCCTATGGCCAACGGGGTGTAAGAAATCAATAGTATGGGCCGTTTGCAACGCAATGTCTGAAACTGCAACAAATGATGAGGTGGACTTGGTAGCAATGTGTGTATAATTCAACTGTAAATAACAACTGGATTCCGGCAGTAATCCTTGGAATACACAAGCATGAAAAACAACAGAGTACCTGTGAAACAAGACACATGTACAACTAAAACTGTTATTGAAGGAGACGTTTCGCCACTTGAGGCTTTATCAAGTGGCAAAACATCAATGTCTTGATTGTGCATGTGTGTCTTATTCTCACAATCTGCCTGTATTAACATGCCTGTACTTGTACACCATCTGAAGGTTAGAAGACATTAGTGTACACAGTTCTGACATTTGAATGCAATTTTAAATGATGAAAGGTGAGAATGAAGCCATATCAGACATGCAAGACTTCGCTAATGTAAACAATGAAGAGCAGGCTTCAACTGAGCAGAAATAATAGGAGTGAGGACTGGTTCTTAGCTATACGTACTAACATCACTGATAACTCAAAAACATCGCAGAATCTTTAACATGGACATATATGGTCTACAGTGTAGTTTAATTAAGACAAAAAGAGCCAAAAGAAGAGGAAGAAGAGACCGACATAGAGAGACTGCAGAGATGGAGAATAGGACGCCATGTGAAAGTTCCAGTGCTCGTTTTGGATACGGAAACCTTGAAGCCGTGTGTTGTGGAGACAATAGTGCGTTGTAGCGAGGCTGACTGTGCCAGCCTAAGTGATGGTGAAATTCTCCAAGGAGAAGCGAAGCAGGCCGTTGATGGCACATGTTATGGATGGAGTAAATTTCACGAGGAAGTGCTAAACCCATATGGGTCATATAGTGCCTGGGAATAAGAGGCAGATACTACAGTATATAAGCCACTTCTCTAAGCACATGCTGTACTTTCTCAAGATTGATGGACTGAGCACATCGACTCCAGGCTAGGGACTGATTACCTCATTCTCCTCCTCCTCATCTTTCACCGTTCTTCACTGAACTGGACTGAAGAAGCCTCTGCCTGGCGAAATGTTTTCAAAACTATTTACATCACAAGAGACGGATATAATACGAGGAATTTTACCCGTGAAATGTTTGGCGAGTTTTTTCGACTCTGGCGGCCCGGCCAGGAAGGCAGGGTACTAAAATTACTTGAATTAACAACCTTCACCAGCAAATAAAAGGGTCATAAATTTACTCTTATAATTGAACAATGATTATCTATCCTTTACCAATCATGAACAATGATTATCCTTTACCAATCACGAACAATGATTATCTATTCTTTACCAATCATGAACAATGATTATCTATCCTTTACCAATCATGAACAATGATTATCTATCCTTTACCAATCCACTGTTAAATAACGTGTTTGCTCATGCGCAATCACCCGATCATACAGTGTCTAGTATAAGGTATTGATTTACTTATCCTGGTGTCACAATGTTCACACTTCCTTGGCTCGTCTCTTACCTTATATTTTATCATGTAATTTTACTTCCTTATCCGTGTTAATATTTCGACAGACAAATCTGAGTACTAATTAGTTTCCTCGTATCAACGTTTGTTATCCTTGTTTTACACGTCTATCAGCTTCTATGTACTCTAAATCAACGCAATAAATACGCAATAAATACGCAATATATATATATATATATATATATATATATATATATATATATATATATATAAATATATATATATATATATATATATAATGTGGTATTAAACGTGTCATCGCTAACCTGAAGTGAAGTCGCTGGGTGAGCCATGCAAGGTGCACCAACCTGCTCATGGTAATGGGAGACTGCAACATGGAGAAGCATGCAGGCGGGTGTGGGTGCCCAAGGCTGCATGCCAAACAGGGAAGAGTGTCTAGCCCACAACACTAAGTATCAGCCTCTTACCCAAACTATCCACGAGTGCGGTGGCTCACTCACACACAATACACACTGGCAGGGAGCTAACGCCATACTAGGTAAAAAGGACCTAAGGGCGAATAACACTCAAAACACTCCGTCGATGGCGCGCACATATCACAATATGGACGGATTAGGCAAGGATGGCAAACCTAAAAATTACCCTCAAGGGGCCTAAACAGTGTCATTCAAAACACACCACGCTATGTTAGACTGTGTTGAGCCTATACCGAGACAAGCATTTAGCATGGAACCTAAACAATGTCCCTCCAAGAGCTGCATATATGTATATATCCTATGTTAAGCTGTGTAGAGCCCACATTTGAGGTAATAAATGAATGACAGTTTCGCTTGGTTTACAAACGTTTTCAAGTCAGCTTGTAAATCAAGCGAAACGTCGTTTAGAAAGGTTTTCCTACTCCATTAAAATGTTTAATTTATTTCAAATTGTCAGTATTCACATAGCAATACAGTTACAGCACACACCTAGTCAATCATGTACAAAGGGATGTAAATAAAGCATCATTCACAACACTACATACAACATGTGTGACTGTGGAATCCACACGGAGTCAAGCATGTACCAACCTCTGGAAAGTCGAGATATTTGCAGACTAGTCCCTGAGCTGAGAGGAATGAACTACAATAATATACGAGAGTAGAAGCTAGCACTAACTAAAAAATAGTTATTATTAGGCCACACTAGATACTCATGAGATAATGGAAGACTTATGAGAGAGAAACAGGAAGGAAGTTGTGAGATTTGAAGATTGCTGTGACCTTAGAGATTAGTCTGCGCTCTTGGCAATAAACACCACAAAATACACACAAGAACACCCAAGGTAAAACTAAATAAAAACTAATATCAGAAACAAAACACAAGAAGCACCAAATAAATAATATCATGCTAGCTAAACTAAAATACCCAACATCAATTTAAGCCCCAGCCTTAACTGGAAACTGAAAACTTAAATCAGCCACAGCGATTTTAGGAAAGGCTGCTTCGGTTTAAAGACAATAAAGAAGTGGAACATGCTGGATGAGATGGTAATATAAACGAACGCAGTACACAGGTGCCACGAAACACCTGCCTCCAGGTACCTGCCATTTAAGTTTTAAGAGCAGACATGATTAGGCCCACGACACTAGAAACCAACAACGCCAATCGATTACTGGTTAAGAGGCGAGCCCAAAAGTGGGACTCGGTGGGAGGGTCCCATATGGAAACGTCGATGGTTAAAGAAAGGGAAACACGTTAACAGTAATGCATGGAACGTAGCTTGCAAAAGAAGGTAGATGAGATCGAGGAAAGATAAAGCAGGACTGGAGTATGAACCTCACTTTGCAGTACTCCAGGACGAGTGTACAGTGATTGGTAAGGATGACAGTTAACAGGTTAGCTAAAATCAGGTAGGATAATGAGAACCACTCCATTATTTGCGTCAGTGGTGAAATAAATGCTTTTGGGAAAAAAAGGCCCTGGACACAGCCCTTTTGAATATTTTTTTTTATTTCTACAAGTATATGTACAAGGTATACAGGCATAGCTGACATCAATAACATATTACTATATAGAAAGCCCCTTGTTATGCAGAGCATTTCGGGTAAATTAGGTCAGTTTTGTCCCAGGATGCGACCCACACCAGTCGACTAACATCCTGGTACCCATTTTACTGATGGATGGACAGGGACAGAAGGTGTCTTACGGAAACATGGACCTCAGTGTGCGACCTGAGTGCGCTAACGATCGAGCTGGAAGGTGAGGTCTTGAAAAAAAATCATGTCAGTGTTTTGGTTAGGTTTTGGTATACCTGCCAAGACAAGCGAGTAGCCTTGAAGATGAATGCCTCAAAGCCACCGAGATCTTCCGAAGTCTACATTTCCTTGTCGACTTCATAAGTGATCGTAGAAGGCAAACACACAGTAATTAACACTACGAGAGTCGATACCAACAGTAACTACTTCCAATCTTCCCTACTTCCACGGAACCTGAGAACACTTCGAGATTAAAGTCAGTTAGTTACATTACCGCCATTCTCGCCTCCACCACTATCTCAGATATTACTAGGCTTAAGAGTTATCGCCAGCCTCAAGGAGATGCAGGTAGCTACACCATCCCTTGTAGTGGTTGTAATGAAGTATAAGTGAGTGAGATGGCTAATGATCTGTCCACCCACGTATATGATTTGCTTGCCGCACCGATAACATCAACAACGCCTGTGTTTCAAATTGTAACAAATTGTAAAGGTATATCAAAGGTACGGCCTCACATCACATGGCTTCACCCACGGCGAGCATAATTATCCAAAAAAATGGCAGTCAATGAAGAAAATGCCTGGAACCGGCTCGCATTCATACCACATAACATCACGCAGAACCAAGGAAGTTTCCAGTGTCCCTGGCACATGCTCAACACACACCACCTTCCTGACATAGTCAGGTTCGCACCTCACGTCTCATCGTCACTTGCTCTCCGACTATGTATAATATACCTATGCTTACCACACACTCTCCATAGGTTTAAAAAAGCTTGATCTCTAGTATCTGTTTAAACCTGTCTTCCATTTGCATACTGCAATCATATCTCCATTTTACGTCTTTCTAAAGAGTATGGGGTCAGGGCTCTCAAATTTACTGACCCTCTTCAGTAAAATATTTGAGGCACTGGACTAAGTACGTAAGTTGATTCAGGTATACACAAATACATTTACATAGATTATCATACATAGCAGCATATGTGTAGAGAACCTAGGATAACCCAAAAAAGTCAGTGACTTATTTCCATTGGGGACCGTGATAAAGAATACGAGATTGTTTATTCGGATTTCAGTAAGGCTTCTGATATCAGTCTCACGTAAAAGACAAAGAAAGTGGCGGCACAACGTCTGAGTGAGCTTGAGCAGCGAACACTGACCTTGCCTCATGACCCCAGTGTTCCCTTCACCATGTGTGCGGCCACACTGACGAGTCATGCAGGAAATACCACCTCAGGGGTGGAGGTGCCCACGCTGCACACAAAACTAACTCTCCGCTAGTGGGGATGGGAACTGGGTGTGAGAAGGATCTGCCCAGCATAGGCCAGTTGACCTACTGTTCTCCTCTATGCTTTTTCTTTCAAGGGTGATATTCTGATGCTTGTGACAGACTCTCAATCCATTTAAGTGGAGCAACCCTCCTCTTCCTAGGATCAAACGTGATCACCTCCCATTCCCCAGGCCCTATAATTTTTACTGATTAAACATTTACCTATAATAATAATAAGTGATAATACTTTCCAAATATTTTACACTAATCACAAATTGTGTAATGCGTACCGGGAATTGAACCGTCGGATTTGCGTTTGCAAGTCCACGTCTTTACTGACCTAAATGCTGAAAAAAGATCGAAATAAGACACATGTTTTACATCCTAACTTGTAAGCTTGTCACTATTTCACAAAAATAAAAACTCACCAAACAATCTTTAAAGTGGTTAGGCTGCTTTATCTTTCCTACCTGTCTCTTTTTGTCTAGACAACCCTTCTCATTGCTCTATCCTACCTCTTCCTTCCCGTTCCCATTCTTGCCATCCCTATGCCACATAGAAGGATCATACGTGCATAATATAATATCAAGCTGGAAGCAGGACCACCATCTGCTTCAAGTACTTGATCAGCCAGGCTTCCGGGCCGCTAACAGCAACAACCTGGTTGGTCAACCAGTTAGCAAGACAGTTTGACCTTGGTCATATCTCGAGGTATGTCACAGGCGTGCCTAAGCAAATACTGAAGACCTACGCATGTAGCAACCCAGAAAATTACATGAAAAAGCTTTCCTCAGTGAACCTAGGATCCTCACAATAAGTGTTTGTTATAACCCATAATTCACTACTTGAGAGAAACATCAAATATCCTCCCCAGAATTAAGTTACGAATTATTCTAGGCGTGGTAATGACTTAGTTTAATACACATGCTTTTCATAGGCACAGATAATGATGAATATCACCATGTATAAACTCAATACCAAATATAATACCAAATCATCAGGTAAAACAACGACACAGAACAGAGCAAACTTTCGTCAAGACAAAGTTTCACTCTAATAGAGCGAACCGTTTTGTTCAAGGCTTGCTCTACGTATCAGTGTTAATTATATATGTCGGCGCTCTACCTGTCAGCCACACTAAATCAGGAGTAAAATCAGAGTAATATAATAGTTTAAATTAGACAAGTAGGTGCAGTGTTGATTCAGGCTGTCATTGCAGCGCAGCTCTCACGTCCTGGTCACACAATCCACCAAAACCAGTTAGAGTGGCAGAGAGTTCCGGGAGGTGGTGGCAAGAGTTGTGTTGATGGTGCGGTTAGTGGTCATGATGCCGGTGGCAGTGTATGGAGAGAGCAGGCGGAGGTGGTGGTTGGTGGTGGTGTATCGAGTTTATACCTGGTGTTGAAATCTGTCAGATCAGCCTGAGCAGGGACACTTTACTAGTTACGATGTCCTTAAGTATTCCAGCATCTACGGCAGTTTCAAAGATTTCGTTCCAGCAGAGCTGGAATTACTATAACATGAGAATTACCATCTCTCAAGATGAACATATCTCCTTCACATAGCGAAGGAGATATTCAATTTTTTTGAGGATTAGTTCGGACGGAATTCAAAGAACCGTAATGCGTGCGAAAATATCCGTCCTATTTGGAGGAAATATAAGGAGCATCAAGCTTCATATACAATGATGACCAATACAACTTGTGTCATCGTGTGAGAGTCAAGATACAAAGTACCGACACGATGGACACACAAACTGTATGGTACATTTACTATTTATAGTTTCGCTAACGCTGGAGTATATTAGTTAATTTGATGAAGATTCCTTGCTGCTGTCTTGTATGCTCACTCTGTGGTGGTGCAGTAAACGTGAAGTGGTGTACACTGTTGTGTACACGTGGTCAAGCAGTGTACAGCTCTACGCTACCTACACGTCACTCCCTCATGACACTGTTCGTGCTCTCCTTGCTAACTCAGATTAAGATCGACATTTTAAAATGCCTGTGACGACTACAAATTATAATAATTAGTTTCTGCTTTCTACCACACCATTATGTCCATCCTTGTAACATACAGGTCAGAACACAAGCGTATAAATTTATTATTAATTATTATTATTATTATTCATGGGGGAAGCACTAAGTCTATAAGGATAATACAGCACCTAGGAAATAAACGGAGGGGGGGGGGGGGATTCTGGTCTGGTTGAAGGAAAGGGAGGGTAATGAAGTCTCCGAGTCTAAGCCTTTCATCAGACTCAAGCCTCCAACCCTCATCCTTGAAAGGTGCATGTTCTGAATGATATATAACCAACGATATATTATGTACACGTCTGTACATTTTTTTAAACTTCTGCTAACCAGAATTTTTAAGATTTTTTCACATCCTATTTAGGTTTTAAATTACTACGTTTGCTGAGCAGTATCTGGATGCAAAAAAAAAAAAAATTCTCAAGAATTCTGGTAAAGAGAAATCTGAAGCCAAGGCAACGATGGTTAAGTATACCTGCACCTGCTGTCTTGACTTAACAATGTTGCCTCTAGTGTTACTTCCTCAACAGACAACCAAGCCTTTTCCATTTCTTATTCTACGTACATTTTGTGGGACAAACTACCACACTTCATATATAAGAGGAATTACCAACAGATCTTGAACTGTCTTCAAGAGAGAACTTGATAAGTTCCTCCAAGCATCTAAACTATTGGGAACGCTCTAAATTCCTTGTCCTGTACTCTCTCAAACATATGAGAGAAATACCTCATAATTTACACCTGAAAATTCTGGAGGAACATGTCCCAAATCTGCACACCGAAATTAATCCCTACAAAAGCAAGAGACTTGGAAGACACTGCAAAATACCCCCAACGAAAAGCAGAGGCGGAATGAGTACACTAAGGGAAATTACCGAGATTCCCCCTAGCTGTCTTCAAAAAGGAGCTTCAAATTAGTTACTGATCAGCCGAGCTGTAGTGCCTACGTTGGACTGCGTATGGCTAGCACCAACAACCTGATTGATCAGCCTATCAAGAAGGATAATTTGCCTGGGACCGGACCGAGGGGTAGATGACCCCCAGAATCGTCTTCAAGTAACAAGGCCATCAACTAGGAGGCCTGGTCTGAGACCGGGCTACAAGGACGATGACTCAGGACAAGCATCCGTCTTCCCTGACACTTTTATCCCTAGAGCTTTAAGACGCATCTGTGGCCCTATATTCTTGACCACCAATGTGTGTGGCCCTATCATCTTGACTAGGAGTGTGGACAGCACAAGACTATTCCAATGCACGGCGTCGGAGGATGAATTTCCTAGAGGCACGCACACACCTGATGACTCAGTCTTCCAGGTTATGGAACATCACCTCACTGGAGCTCTCACTCATACTACGCCTGCACGCCAGAAGGGAGGAGGGGCTGGCATTCTATTAATCAAGAAACAGAGCAAGTACTTTCTAACGCGGGTCTAAAGCAATGAGATGATCAAATTTATGCTTTAAAACGTCAATTGTTGACATTTTCTCTACGCCAATTTATATAACTTTCCTGATTTTATTCACATCACGTTTTCTTTATTTTTAGTTAAGCTAATTCAAGTTAGGTTTGCTTAAGTTTGCGTACATAAAACTACAAATAACGTACAGTTAGCCAAAAATAAGCAAATCTGAAAACATACCCTTGTCCCGTAGCTCGATTGCTAGTGCATTCAGCTCACACACTTAGTCCGTGGTTCGATCCCGGTACGGGAGGAAACATTAGGACTTTTCCTTAAGACACCTGTTGTCCCTGTTCACCTAGCAGTAAAACAGGCACCACCTGGGTGTTAGTCGACTGGTGTGGGTCGCACTTTGGGGACAAAATTGACCTAACTTGCCTGAAATGCTCTGCACAAGAAGGGGCTTTCTATATAGCACTATGTCACTGAGGTCAGCTAGGTCTTTATACCTTGTATATGTACTTGTAGAAATAATTATTATTAAACGTTTGGCAAAGAGAAGGCCAAGGGAAAATTAAGAAACGTTGAAATTTGAACATTTACTTCTCTTACTATGAGAATGAGCTGGATGACTCGCTCACCGAAGCTTTAGCTTACTAGACCAAGATCTTCCGGTCCGCTCGGTAGATGTAAGACAGAGCAATTCAAAACTGAACAGGTCTTGCGGTGACTAAGGCCCGTCAGGTGATTCCTACCCGACGGCTTAAACAACTCAACCACCTGCTTAGCCAGCTCTCTCTCCCTCTCTTTCTCACACAATCTCTCCTTCTTTCGCGCGTACACACACAATGTTCACTACAACAGTACTGGAAGATGAGCATAATTCTGGCGCTGACTTGTCAAATATCACTGACCCATGATGAAACAGGTGTTGTAAAAGCGCCACTATGTGATAGAATAGGCCACTCTTCTCAATAAAGCTATGTGCCAGAATAGGCCACTCTGCTTAATAAAGCTACGTGTTAAAATGAGCCAAGCTGTTCAATATCTATTTTACTGATGGAAGTATAAGAAGCTCACTGAAATTCCACCTCATACTACCAGTGTTTTACTCGCTCAACCACTCTCGTTCTTAATATATACATACGTACACCTACACGCTCCAAAGAAAGGTGAACAGCTAAGAGTGACCTACAACGTTGCTGAATACAATCACCGAGATTAAACGCGAATGTTGAAGTTGAGAGTTGCAAGGTCGTGGAATTATTTTGGCATCATCCATTAACAAGGACATGGACGCACGTGTGTGGGGGGAGGGGGGAAACAGGGTTCCATGACGGAGGTGGTGTGGTTGAAGGGAGGCCTTCACGCACCCCCTCCCCAACTATCCCCGCCTCCTGCTCACACAACTTATAACCCCCAACTACAAACCCCTCTCCGACAACTCACACTTCCCCTTTAATATACCTTTGATGAGCTTCGAGTTTCTTTATTCCCGGAGTCCTTGTGCCAGGCTCGTCTGGTGCTTGCCTGGTCATGCAGGCCGTTGCTGCTGCTGGTTCGCCGCTCCACTTATCCATCACAGCCTGCTGGATCTGGCACTGGTGAAGATACTTATCCAGTTCCCTCTTGAAGATTGCTATACTTATCCCAGCAGTGTTTCTGATATCTTTTGGTAAGATGCTGAATATTCTGTTCTCTTACTGTGCCCACGGTGCACTTCCCTCCTATGTCTCTCGCTTAATTATGTTATGACAGTGTGCAGATTTGAGATAAAAATCTCAAGTACTTTCCAGGTATATATAATGTACGTCTCTCTCCTACACTCCTGTTAATAAATATTTAAGACTTTAAGGCGTTTCTAGTAATTTAAATACTTTATTGGCTCTATGAAGGCCATGAATACTTTCTGCATCTGTTCTAGGTCTCATATCTCTCCTGATTTGAACGGGGTCGTCCACAATGAACATTATTCCAAATGAGAAAGCAAAAGGTATTTGAAAAGTGCCATCATTGGCACTATTCCCCTTGTTTTGAAAGTTCTCATTATTCACCCCATCATCTTCCTGGCTGTCGTGACTTCTGCCTTACTGTGTTCTTTGAAAGAAAGGTCAGCTGACTCTATTTGATGATCTCTTATTTTGTATACTGTGTCTTTTTTGAGTTCTTCATTCTTTCTATATGTAAGCAGCTGGCACTTGTCATCATCGAACGTCATGTTATTATTCACTGCCCACTGGAAAACCCTTATGCTCTGCATAATCAGGGCCTTTCCATAAGTACTATTAAATTTAACGCAAAATTATATATCTTCTGTAAATAAAATTATTTATTATTATCATCATCTTTAACACAAAGGCCGTCTCCCACCGAGGCAGGGTGACCCGAAAAAGAAATAACGTCAAGTTTTTTTCTTCTTTTTACACTTAGTAATTTATACTAGAACCTTGCTCCCGGTGTTTTAGTCGCAGCTAACGACACTCATGGCTTACGGAGGAAGAGCTCTTCTCCACTCCCCCATGGAGATTACCATTATTATTATCACTACAATCACACAACACTACTAAACTCATCCTCCGATAAAATAATCTTTGAGCGCACACTCCCATTTGGGCTTCCACGTTGACAGCTCCCAACCCCTCCTCACCCCACACATACCAGCATCACAAAGGTGCCCCTCCCCATCAACTCCAGCATGAAGGTCGGCACACACATTCAATCACTTGTCCATCAACCTCTCCCCATATTACCTCATTCATTTTTCAAACGCATTTACCTGTCTTTTCATTTTTATTTTACGCTGCTGCACATCCCATATTTCAGGTTCACTTACTTTAGTTTGTTACATTACACAAGATTGCATTTGGGTTAATTAACGCAAAACGTATATTTAACCAGAAGAAACGGAAAAGAACAGCGACTGGGTAAAACATTACTATATAAAGACAATGATTCCCTTGAAGAGAGTTTTATTATATCTCATTAAAGGAAACATTTTATTATTAATTTAAGCAACAGATCTATGTGACCATTTAGTATTAAGTTCTAAGCATAGTCTAAATCTACCCGAAATAATGTGCACACTGCGGGCTTTTCAATTCTTTATATTAATTTCTGTTTAATGTTCTGAAAAAAAAAATGCTTCTGAAATGTGAGATGCGTGACGAGGACGGTGGGCTGCGTTGGCCAGCTTCCCCATCAACCTAACACCTCCAGTGTCCACATCAATCATCCATTACATACTAAGAGATGCAGCATGACGTGCTCAGACTTAGAATGACATATAAGGAGCGTGCAAACTTGATCTGCCAATGAGGAAGACAACAACACATTTGACAGTTCTGCATATAGTTGACGATGACGTTATATTATAATTTTGAACAGAGATGTAGTGATGATACTTTATGACAGCGAGGATGGAGCCGATACCGAATGTGTATCATCTGTTTCAGTAATACTTGTTTGCTGAAACAGCCGAGGATGGAGCCGATACCGCAAATGTTGTATCATCTGTTTCAGTAATACTTGTTTGCTGAAACAGCCGAGGATGGAGCCGATACCGCAAATGTTGTATCATCTGTTTCAGTAATACTTGTTTGCTGAAACAGCCGAGGATGGAGCCGATACCGCAAATGTTGTATCAACTGTTTCAGTAATACTTGTTTGCTGAAACAGCCGAGGATGGAGCCGATACCGCAAATGTTGTATCAACTGTTTCAGTAATACTTGTTTGCTGAAACAGCCAAGGATGGAGCCGATATTGACAACGGCGTGTCCATCTATTTGGTATGTCACGCGCTGAATACATCGTGGTATGTTTACTCAGAAAATGAGTGGAACTGTCTAGTAAAAACTCGCTCCTAGGGGAAAATCTCATTCCATGACTGCCAAGGCTTCCAACTACCATATGTTACGTGAAGCGCTAAACCCGTAAAAGGAATTCCGTGCAAGAGGCTCAATCCGCTAATGGCTAGACATTATTTTCGAAAATGTTTCCCAAGCATTCAGGTTATTCCCACCATCTTTACTCTTAACGTCTGGTTATACACGACATCAACTGTCACCGTGGAAATAAAAATGACAATAACACATATGAAGTGAGATAATAAAATAGTAATAACACATACTATACATAATGAGCTTTAAAAACACTTGTAATAAGCTAATAAAGAATTACAACAATTGTTAATAAAGATGTATAACACGTGTACTGGACTAGGATAAAGTTTAGTAACACGTGAAGTGAGCTAAAATAATAACGTGTAGAGAACTAATAATGATTAAAAACACACAACAGGCTAATAAAGATTAATAATTCGTGTAACGGGTTAAATGATTAATAACACGTGTATTGAGCTAATAAAGATTAAATTCATACGAGGTGCGGTAATAACACCTGTAGTGAATTAACAGTGATTAATAACACGTGTAATGAGATAATAATTTAAAACACGTGTGGTGCATTAATAAATAACACGTAGTGAACCAAGGTGAACGCAAGGTGCAGCTTAACACTTGTAGATGACTAGCTCAGAGAACCGACATGTCTTAATTTATCAGCGTAACACTTGTAAGTGAAGGCAGCCAGAGACTATATTAATATTTAATGCATTACATCGCTCTCATTAATAAACCGCACAAAAATCTATTTCTAGATTTCATTTATATATATGTATAGATTTTGCTTCGTAGTCCAACTATAAATGGCTAAACACACTAATCAAATGGTTAAAAAAATATTAATAATAATAAAAGGATTTTTAAATCAACTTCAGAGCACTGTAATGTATACTGCTATCAGAGAACACTAAAAATCGGCAAGACTTTATATTTATATATATATACAATATATATATATATATATATATATATATATATATATATATATATATATATATATATATATATATATATATATATCCAACATCACATGGAAGGCTGAAGCATTTTGCCCTTGTTTCAATAAAAATAGCCTCGTGATATTACATTAAAAGATTTCAAGTCATTAACAATGGCGCTAGTGTGAATGACCTGAGCAATGAAGAGCAAATGAGAGAAACATACAAGCCACAAGCTACACCACAAGTTAGCTGTAACGGCCTCATACACAATCACACAAGCTACACCAACTTTCTTAGCCTACAGTATATGCAAGCTACACTAACTTTCTTAGCCTACAGTATATCGGGCTCAGTCCCTGGATCCATTATATGCCATTGTAATACTTAGAATACTGTCCACAGGATGGGTATGGGATGCACAACGAAGCTGTCAAACTAACTCACATGTGTTGAGGAAAAAAAGAAAAAAAGAAAACCGTAACGACCTGGTAGACATATAGAGCATGAGAACTTGCTTACCGCGTCCCGTGTTTACCTAGCTCCTCCCCCCAACCCCAGAGTGAGCTCTCGAGACAATGGTAGCTGCTCACTCCACGGCCTTACCCTACTCCACTCTCACACCAGGCTGCTTCCTGCTGAATTAAGTATTAACACTTGCTTGAAGGGAAACGTCACTCTAGTATGTGTTTATTAATTTACTTCATAGCTTTATAATAAAATTCTTTATTCTTAAATTATAGTTTATAATTAGTTAACTTATTTGTATATACGTATTAAGCATACTACCATCAACGAAGTAAGAGTATGACCACTACTATCGTCAAGGTAATAAGACTCAGTGCCAGAACACCCACCGTCGCCTAGTTGCCATAGAGGCTGTCACAAGTATCCGTACACAAGCTGCTATCATGCTTCAACCAAATCAGCTTTGATTTATATCCTTGGTTAGGCCTCGTTTAGATTATGGTGCACAGTTTTGGTCACCGTATTACAGAATGGATATAAATGCACTGGAGAGCGTACAAAGGAGGATGACAAAGTTGATCCCATGTATCAGAAATCTTCCCTATGAGGATAGACTGAGGGCCCTGAATCTGCACTCTCTAGAAAGGCGTAGAATTAAGGGGGATATGACTGAGGTGTATAAATGGAAAACAGGAATAAATAAAGGGGCTGTAAATGAGTGCTAAAAATACCTAGCCAAGACAGGACTCGCAGCAATGGTTTTAATAAGTTGGAAAATTTCAGATTCAGGAAGGATATAGGAAAGCACTGGTTTGGTAACAGAGTTGTGGATGAGTGGAACAAACTCCCCAGTACCATCACAGAGGCTAAAACGTTGTGTAGTTTTAAAAATAGGTTTGATAAATGCATGATTGGGTGTGAGTTAGACCTGACTAGCTTGTGCTATTAGGTATGATGCCGTTTCTTCCTTAAGTGAATGTGACCTGACCTGACTAGGTTGGGTCATTGGCTTGCCGGTAGGAGACTTGGACGTGCCTCGCATGGGCCAGTAGGCATGCTGCAGTGTTCCTTCTTTCTTATGTTCTTAAACAAAGAGATGCAGTATTCCACGAGTCAAAGGTTTATGTCAACTACCCGATGATAAGACACTTAAAATGTGACTACAAAAATGTATTTAATCTAGTAGACACACATGGCGCTGGCAGCCATTCGAATCACCTTTTAATTTTTTCATTCCCTTATCTTCAGCTGGATACGGCAAGGATTCGAAGCTGCCATTTGGGAAGCACAAATATCACCTCGAAAGGTGGGCACCAAGGAACACCCACTTGTTCCATTCCTCTTTAATAAGAAAGAAAAAAACGTTGGCTGTTGGCGGATCTTCAACCTCTGAAACCAAAGACTGTGGAAGCCATACTTAATCCTTCTAAATGTAATATTTCAGCTAACCTATCTGAAGCCTAAATCGTTTCCTCTCCCCTCTCCTCTTGAGTATCTGGAGTCAAATGCCAATGCAGGAAACCTCGATTACAAACTTAATGATCAAAAGATAATGGACGAAATAAGTGATTTGGATCACAAAAAAAGTTCCTCAATACTGCTTAAAGTTATGTCATAAGTCAGAGCTCGCCACCTAATTGTGAGAGCTCATGTTCCCACATGCTGGGTACCCAGCATTCTCCACCTGACTTCATCCTAAAAAGCCCACTGTGTGGGCAAAACGTTGTCAATAAAGGATCACATTATACTACTTATGTGTTTATTTTTCCATTGTGTCGGTATTTTATACCATTTCTTTCCACTTGTCTAACCTACTTTTAAAGCTACTAAAGGTTTTCCTTCAATGAGGCTACTCGGGAGTGTGTTCCATTCATCCACGACTCTTATTACCAAACCAGTGCCTTCCCATATCTTTTCTAAACCAAATTTTTTTCCAACTTGAACCCACTGCTCCTAGTCTTGTCTTGGTTAAATATTTTTAGCACGTTACTGTTAGCACGTTTACTGTGAGGGTTCAGTCTTGCCTATGAATACCTGCTTATATTTCTGCATCACTCTACACAATTAGGACTTTACCATGAAGTCTAATAATTATATTACGAGTTGCACGGATAACCAATACATAGACGTAAAGGAAGAAAACTACTGAAATTCAAATGGGAAAAGTAAATCAGATATTAACGAGACAAAGTTATCAAAAACAAGGGCGTGACAGAATGAAAGAAAGCCAGCGGAAGAGCAGTGACAAGAATCAACGCAAAAAAAGTCAGAACTGAAGGAGGGAGAGGAGACGGAGAGAGAAAGAGAGGGCAGGGAGGAAAAGAGGGTCAGGAGTGAGAGTGGTGTGGACTGTGGAGCAGCTGGCGCATGACTCCCGTATCGACCCTCCAGTAGCAGGACAATTCCAGGCAGTTGCAGCAGCAGCAGAAGTAGGAGGCAAGGTCGCTGCTGCTTGGGTATTGATCACTTCTTGAAGAAGGTGCCTCGGCCAGGCTCAGTGCTTGCTTTATGCCTCACAAGAAAACATCAACACAGAGTTACGATAAAGCTCATGGAGCAGGGAGAGTGGACCTAGTAGCGACCAGCGAAGAGGCGGGGCCAGGAGCTGTGAATCGACCCCTGCAACCACAAATAGGCGAGTACACACACATACACACACACACGCACATTTGTTCAGTATTCTCGAACACTTACAGCCAGACAGGCCAAGCAGTCAAGCTGGAGCCTAGTCTATGACTCAGTAGAGGGAGCAATGATCCCCTGAAACGCCAACAGTAAAGTACGTAGGCAACTGGTCAGTAGTTCCAATTGCAATGGTGCTTACACCATGGAGTCCAGTTCAAGTACGTAGCGGCGGCTTCTGCCGTAACCCGCCACAGTTAACTGCATAATGAACGCCTCATTAAACTACCATTAAAGTCAAGTGATTTTTTTAACAGGTAAACAATAAACTAAACTTTCCAATCACGAGATTAATGTTTAGCACAAATTAAAACTAGTATATCCGAATTCAACTTATTTTTTTCTTACATACAGTTAACTTGATACAGTAATTGCCCCCCCCCCCCCTATCCCATAGAATCACACCCTTCTACCTACCCTTAAGGTGAACCTCAACAACATAAAAAACTTGCCAATCACTTGAGAACCTGTGAACCCTCCTTACCCTCTACTCGTGTTCACCATTACCAGCCACATTATTTTCAGTCACTTTTCACTTTTACCTTGAAAATACAAGGCCTCGCAGACCACTGGATAACATCATCCCAAGTAAGACGACACACAAGAAAGAAGAGGCTGGTGGATCAGTACACCGCCTTTTCCTGAACATCCTGTACCTAACCACGAGAAAGTAATTTTCCGGTTTAAGTCCATGCAAGATTATATATAGTAATAAATTACTGTCATTAACAGTTATTACTGTTTATTAATATAATTATAATTGTGATTTATTAATAATAGTTTAATATTTTATTATTTTTAAGGTTCAAATAACACTTTTAAGATAGTCAGTCTTCTTAACAAAAGCCTTGATATTTGAAGTTAGTTTCAGGTAGAGAATAAACAAGATAAGTGCAAGCAGAAGTCCACAGGAAATGTATTCACTCTGAAGTCGTGTGTCAGGTAAGGGATTGTATACTAAGGTATGCTTCAGAAATCACCATAGCTGAGACCTGTAATATGTAATTGCACCAAGCTTTATCAGGGTTGACTGAACCCTAGACATATTTAGCGGGAAGCGCTACTTACATGGGTCATACAGCACTTAGGAGAGTAGGTGGCAGTCAGATACAATGCAAGGAAATGAAAGGTAATTTAGTATTACACAAAATCATGTTTATTATATATGAAACAGGTTTAGTAGAAGTATACTTTACAGTCATCCCTATCTATGTGCATTATTATTATCCAAGTCTTTCCTATCTTCTACGTGCGTTGTTTATTACCCAAGTAAAGCTTTCTTACCCCCTTGTGTATTAATTATTGCTAATTTTCCCTACCTATGTGCGTTATTTACTATTTTCCACGCTATTCCCATCTCCGACGTGAGTTATTTATTGTTGATAACGTCTTATTTTATGTTATCTACACGTTTCGCCCCACTAGGGACTTCATCTGCCAGTTTCTACTAGTGTAAACTGGCAGAGAAGCAACCACTGATGCCAAGACGTCATCAACATGTGGGCTTAGGTGTTACCTCCTCTTCCAGCCTTGCTCACCAGATGACACCTAAGACACCCTGCTGTATTACCAACTGCCACTGCCAGGTGACCACCTGTGACATACCAGCAACTCCGCAGCACGGAGTGGCCAAACTTCCCAGGTGTCTGCCTGATCAGCCAGGCTTTTGTTACCTCCACACAGCTAACTCCACATATCATAATTGCTCGGCCGATCAGGCACCTCAAGACCCCTGAACAGATTTCAGGTAAACTGTCTTCCCCAGTTCGGGCTCGTAGCTCAAGTGGTATCAACTTCAGCTCGCAAGCGAAGGACCCGGGTTAAGGCCAGGGGTGAGTGGAAACATTTCATTATACCTTGCCTCTGTGCACCTAACGGTAAGTAGGTGTATACCAGGGTGTTAGCCGACTGCTGTAGGAGGCATACTAAGGGTTGGCAGTTTACTAAAGATATGACTGGGCTTTGAAATGAGCTTAGGCATGATAACATATATTGACGGGTGTGAAACATACAGCTAGCAGAAAAGACGCTGGGTTGAACGAAACAATCAACAATTACACAACTACTACATTAACAACACTGAAACAACGGAAAACAGAAGGGTATAAAACAAATGGAGGAAAATGAAAGGCGATAAAAAAAAAGAGAAGAAAGAACAGGTTTAATCTGAAATTACATACAGCTCTGGGGTAGAGGCGAGAAAATATTTAATAATTTACACATGGAAAACACTGGAAGGACCTGTTCCAAATCTTAACATTGAAGCAACTTATTTCAAACGGGAGGCACAGAATACGGTTAAAAAATATGCCCTAACACAAAGCAGAAATGCAACAGTACACTCATGCATTAAATGCTTTTCAACAGCCTTCTATTCAAATAAAAGGGGGGAATTACCAACAAAGCCCAAACAGTCTTCAAGAAGAAAACTAACAAGATGCAGCATATCCTGGCTCAGGCAGGCTTGTCTAGCCATACCACGGGTGGGGTTCGAACCCGCGGTCACAGTCTCAAAACACCAGACCGTCGCGTAAGCCACTGGGCCAGCTAGCTTCAATAAGATTCATCCAACTAGGTATATTTCGAACCCCACCCGTGGTATGGTTTATTTACAATCGTGTCATTACGATTTCGTGAGTCAGGCTTGTCTAGGTTTGGACTGCCAGCTGTAAGCACCAACATTAATCATACACAAGGACTAGGAAGCCACCGGGGCTGGGGCTCTGACACCCGGAATGCTAGGACAACAAGAATTATATAAAAATAGGCGCAGCGCACTCGCCCTGCAGGACCACGTAAAGAGCAGGAAGATAGTCATGGAAAGAGGTAAACCCGTGGGAGTAATTCAGAGCAAGAAGTGGGTGAATGTCGTTCCTTTGGTAACAGATTTTGCCCCGAGGGGCAAGTGTATTGGGCAGCTTCACATATCCTATTAGTAAACACACAACCATAAAATCAGAACATTACAATCCAAATATCTGACACACCACTGGCGACGACCTCTATCCTTGGCTGTTTCAATATACAGATATCACTACCGTTACAATTAGAGTATTTACAAGTATCATTACCCTTACAAATTATCGTTATCTAATTGCAGCAAATTCTGAATGTTTTAGTAAGTAACATGCTACCAATCTTAGCCACAATGGGCTTACACTGTTCAAACTTCTTTGTAGTTTGAATTCTATTATCTTGTAATCTGCTACATTCTAAGATAGTGCGCTGGATACTTCATCTATACATCCCTCCACACTTTACAATGTCTTTCCTCTTGTATAATGGCTACACCAACCTGCCACAAACAGGTAATCTAAAGGAATTATGGCCACCATAAATTGTTCTCTTCGATTTCCTACTGTAAACATATATTTCGCCTGATGCTACTTTGTAATGCTGTACAGATTCACTAATGACTAATATTTCCTCTCACTGAACTCATCCTCTAGATTCTTAATCCGAATTTTCCTTGTAATTTGCTGCACTACTTATCCAAACCTGTGGTCCCATTTCTGCATATACCTGTACAGTAGGGTAGCAGCACACATCACACGTACCCAATTTTGTTTAATAAAAAAAAAAAGCCCGGGATTCAATTCCATTTACTCGCTGCATCTGTTCACCTAGCAGTTCACATAGGTGTTAGAAGGTTAATCTGAGTTGCATCTTGAGGAAAAATGTGCATTGCAAATGCGAGAGAAACTCGAATTTTGATAGAGGTCATATACAGGGCAAAAAGTGTCAAAATATGGGAGAACTTCAGATCAGATAAAGGGAACATGACAGGGGCATCCAACATGCGGCCCAACATGGCCCTCATAACTGCTGAGTGCAGTCTAAATGTTTAGCAAACAGTGTTCGCATAATTAGCTAGCACACCTGAACTATCACGTCAGTAAGGAATAACTAGCTTCCCGTCACTACCCAACTTAAGGTGGCTATAGATAAAAAAAAAATGTTTTCAATAAACTATACTTCACCGATGTTAGCAATTAAAAAAAAAAGTTATGTGGCCTCCACACACTACTGAAACAACTAAGAAAACTGGACGACTCTGGTGTAAGGTATCCGAGCAATGAGTATAATAATAATTACAAAAAAAAAAAAAAAAAAAAAAAAAAAAAAAACTTTCAGCCAGGCCACCTGTCTCACGTTTCCTGCTCCACTTTAACCAATCGAGACGCTACGTTCCTCAGTTAATTAACTTTCTATTATCATTTTTTTTACAAGCGCAAGCGTGTGAAAAGTTGAAAACTAAATTGAAAAAAATCCACTAAAGATAAAATGTTAATATTTATTTACCAAATAAAATATTACAGAGAAGAGTGATATCTCTTCAATTACAGAATAGTATAATCCGAGGTGGTGATAACACTGCATGAATCTCCCACCTTGATGCCGGTGAAGGGCTCTTGATCCAAAGAATTAAAACAACCCTTCCTTTCCTTGGATCGAATCTGATTGCCTATTTACAGGAGAAATATGACTCCTACGAGTTTAACGCTTCCCCAAGGGCTGTAATAATAATGCCATGTAAATCTCCCTCGTAGTTTATTACCACAAATACTACTTACCATATATACATACAGATTTAAGAATACATGTATGTGCGATAATAAATTATATTTTTAATAATGCAATTGCTAGATCACGCAGTGCATCAAAAAAGAAAAAATTGTGTAAAACTAAGGAAATATAAGAAAATGAGAAATATAAATGACAATACCATGACTGGAGCAATTCACGACTAACTTACAATTAACATAGAAAGTTTAGTTCAGTTATAAATTAGCAACTTGTTAATAGTCCAAGACGGACCAAAACGGTAATTATGTAAAGAAAAATAAGCATTGTAGTAATCTTACGGGCTCATACTAGGGAGATTATATTTGATTAATATCACATGTAAAACCGTAACATTTTGAAAGTTAACCAATGAATTAGCCTCAATAGCATTAAAGTATCCCAATGACCTAATAAACACAAGGTTGTCGAGAATACCAATTACTCATCCATTAGACTCTTGTGCCTAATGCAAAGCACACTCCCACAGTTCTTGGACACGATCCTTAGTGGTAAATTAAGCGTGAAGAATGGAAACCAGTTCTTGCAAGGCATCGACTCTGGCGAGTACAGACTGCACTAAAATTGCAAGATCAATGATAGGGAGGAGTGTACACCTGCATACTTTAATGGTGAGAGGGGAGGAGGGAGTGTATTTCCTCACCAAGTGAAAGAGTGAGAAGAAAGGGTTCAGGGGTTTAGAGCTGGCAACAAAAAATCATTCAGCTCTCCATTCATATAATTCTTCCTTCCTTCAGTAGCTCATTCCTCACAAAATACTAGTAAAATAATACTACCTGACAAGTGAGGGCCTATCAAATGGCTAGTACTCGAAGGCCTACCCCAGCTAGGTTTTATTCTCAATTTAAAAAACAAAAGATCACTGCAGGTGGCCCCTGCACTTCATTCTTCAAACTATTAATGAAACTCGGACCAGAACAATGTTCATCACTCAAGACGGGTACAAACTAAGCGAACTTTCCACACAAAATGATTGACGGTGAAGAGCAAAACGTTAGCCGTCTTATTATAATGTTCTTAACACTATACACTAAAAAAAAAAAAAACGGTGAAGAGCAAAACGTTAGCCGTCTTATTATAATGTTCTTAACACTATACACTAAAAAAAAAAAAAACTTGTATACATGCACAAGTCTGGCTACGCAATTCTGACAGAAGGGAGGTGAGGGAGAGAAACGAGTGGAGAAAGGAAGAAAGATGGGGAGCGAGAGAAGAGGGGGGAAGGAGGAGAAATAAATAAAATAAATAATTCATGTTAAGCGCTAAACCCATATGGGTCATTCAGCGCAAGAGGTGGTGGAGGCTTGATCCTCCGTCTGCTGAGAGCGAGACAGACGTGCTTCCTATTTGTACTCACCTATATGTACTAGGAGGAGAAAGAGGAGGAGAAAGAGAAAGTGAGATAGAAGAGAGGGGATAGAGATTTCTGCATTAAAGCAAACATGAGTAAGCGAACACACACAGTTTTGCATTGCATTCCTACGAGTGCTGAGTCAGTTGTGTTGTCTGCTTCTGATACCGACGTCTGGACATTACTGATGACACATTTCAGGAAATAATCTTTTGTTTTCCGAGGATGAAGAGGACCTGACGGTGCTAAAATAAATATCTCCATACATGATTTCCACTAACGTATACCAGCAGCTCAAATCGTCATGATAACGGAATTCCCTGCATTTAATCATGGGTTGCGACATGTATCTCACCTTGCTGGACATGACGAATTTACAACCTTCAAAGTGTTTTAAGTCAACCATGACGTTTTACATCTCTGCCACGACGGATTGTGTCCACACCATCCAGTCAGCAAAGATTGTGCACACCAAGTTATCGTAACAAAACACGTGTAATGTTCTGCAGAGATGAGATTTTCAGAAAACCAGTCCTCCAAGCACTGAAGTTCGTGAGTTTCTGCCCGATCTTAGCCTTTACAAAAACTTAATAGTATTTGTTATTCCTGATTAAGTTAGGTTATCGCAAATTAATACACATTTACGTATAGGAAACCAGAAAATAACTAAATAACAAAAAATAGCAGCTTATGTCTAACAATAAGACATCTCGTATCTCTTTTGAGAGTTGGTAGTCCCAAACACGCTGTTCAAAATGGAGGATGGGTTGCGGAGAACGCTTGAATTTCCAGAGTTCTACTCCTGGAGCCCGGCCCAGAGCCAGGCTTGTCTGTTAGTTGTCTGGTCAACCAGGCTGTTGCTTCTGGCGCCCAATAGTCCACATAAGATGAACATTTGGGATAAGATAAGACCATTTTTCTCCCACATGTGGCTCACATTAGTATCCTCGTCAGATACAGTAGTGGGTTTGAGCGCTTACTGGCTAAATTAGTAGAAATATGTCACTTGCTAGCTCCTGGTTTATTAAGGAGCAGAGGGTCTTCCCAACTTCTAAAAAGAATACAGCATATAGTATATATATATATATATATATATATATATATATATAGAGAGAGAGAGAGAGAGAGAGAGAATTATGATGATTAAAGGGTTAAATTAGTATTTACGACAGAAATTAACACCTATTTGGGATAGTAGCTCCAATTCCACGAATCAAATGACATTTACCCGCGTCAAGGGTCCTCCTTCCCCGAAAGAAACCAGCTGAATTAAGCTGCCATGAAAGCACCAACGGTAAGTGGTATATTAATCAAAACGGGGAACAAGTGGTGTCTGAACCCATGGCAGGTGACCTAGAGTTACCAGAGGGGAAGGGGGGGATGAAGATATAATATATATGTTTATTAAACACTGATGAAAGCGTTTAATATTCTATTGATGTCGTGGTAATTTAAGGTGTTGACTGTAACTGTCTGTGACTAACAACTGAAGCTATCTGAATTATTTTAAAAAGTATTTTAAACCATCTGGTCCAGCTAATAATTGACATGGGGTTAACGGCCAAAACTGTGCTAATTAGAAGTAATATTTTACAGTGATGGCCGAGATTATGTATAATTAATTGGAGTAATTTGGTTTAGTAATCCAATTCATAACAGGTTAAGCTTTCCTTCTTTGCCAGGGATGACTTATGATTTTCAAAGAACTAGAACTGTTTGCTTATTCAGTGTTTTTTTTCACGTTATTATTTCTTAGCTGGCACGATCATTTTTATCAATAATGACAATGCGAGGGAGGGAGGGGCGTAAACACCACAACCACACTGTACCCTTCATACAGCTGACACAAGTGTAGTATATTCTAACAACAGAATATGAATGATGGAGACAAAATGTATCCCTCAACAATCAACATGCTTACATCCACATGTTACTGTTTCCCACGTAACATGTTACTGTCCCCACATGTAACATGCTTACTGTCCCCACATGTAACATGCTTACTGTCCCACATGTAACATGCTTACTGTCCCCACATGTAACATGCTTACTGTCCCCACATGTAACATGCTTACTGTCCCCACATGTAACATGCTTACTGTCCCCACATGTAACATGCTTACTGTCCCCACATGTAACATGCTTACTGTCCCCACATGTAACATGTCTTACTGTCCCTCACATGTAACATGCTTACTGTCCCCCACATGTAACATGCTTACTGTCCCCACATGTAACATGCTTACTGTCCCCACATGTAACATGCTTACTGTCCCCACATGTAACATGCTTACTGTCCCCACATGTAACATTACTGTCCCACATGTAACATTACTGTCCCCACATGTAACATGCTTACTGTCCCCACATGTAACATGCTTACTGTCCCCACATGTAACATGCTTACTGTCCCCACATGTAACATGCTTACTGTCCCCACATGTAACATGCTTACTGTCCCCACATGTAACATGCTTACTGTCCCCACATGTAACATGCTTACTGTCCCCACATGTAACATGCTTACTGTCCCCCACATGTAACATGCTTACTGTCCCCACATGTAACATGCTTACTGTCCCCACATGTAACATGCTTACTGTCCCCACATGTAACATGCTTACTGTCCCCACATGTAACATGCTTACTGTCCCCACATGTAACATGCTTACTGTCCCCACATGTAACATGCTTACTGTCCCCACATGTAACATGCTTACTGTCCCCACATGTAACATGTACTGTCCCCACATGTAACATGCTTACTGTCCCCACATGTAACATGCTTACTGTCCCCACATGTAACATGCTTACTGTCCCACATGTAACATGCTTACTGTCCCCACATGTAACATGCTTACTGTCCCCACATGTAACATGCTTACTGTCCCCACATGTAACATGCTTACTGTCCCCCACATGTAACATAGCTTACTGTCCCCACATGTAACATGCTTACTGTCCCCCACATGTAACATGCTTACTGTCCCCATGACTGTACTGTCATGAACATGCTTACTGTCCCCACATGTAACATGCTTACTGTCCCCACATGTAACATGCTTACTGTCCCCACATGTAACATGCTTACTGTCCCCACATGTAACATGCTTACTGTCCCACATGTAACATGCTTACTGTCCCACATGTAACATGCTTACTGTCCCCACATGTAACATGCTTACTGTCTCCCACATGTAACATGCTTACTGTCCCCCACATGTAACATGCTTACTGTCTCCCACATGTAACATGCTTACTGTCCCCCACATGTAACATGCTTACTGTCTCCCACATGTAACATGCTTACTGTCCCCCACATGTAACATGCTTACTGTCCCCACATGTAACATGCTTACTGTCCCACATGTAACATGCACTGTCCCCACATGTAACATGCTTACTGTCCCCACATGTAACATGCTTACTGTCCCCACATGTAACATGCTTACTGTCCCCACATGTAACATGCTTACTGTCTCCCACATGTAACATGCTTACTGTCCCCCACATGTAACATGCTTACTGTCCCCCACATGCAGCATGTTTACTGTCTCCCACATGCAACACGACCAATCCCACTATCGCTCACTGTTATTGCTACCTCCCAGCACAACCTTAATGATATTAGTCTATGGTTGAAAGCCTATCGACTGCACAAGGGTATGTAGTTATAAAATTCGAAGAACCTTTTAACAGTACCGCCGCAACCTCGGCGCTTGGAAGCTCCGAACAACTTGTGAGTATTTTATTTTTCCGCTGGAAATTCAGAACGTCTCGATGAGGCGATGAGCGACAGGCAACGAGGAGTAAAAAAAAAAAAACAATAGCAAGGCTGTAACATTTCACCAAAAAATCCGCACTTAGAAGAACCTGATGACTTCTTTTCGGTCCGTCTTACATCGCTGTCAAGTCACAAAAGGGACAAGAAAAGAGGGAAGGTTGAGCAGAGAATGTATAGGTTAGGTTAGGTTCGTCAGGACACAGGACAAGTGTTTCCTGACGCGGGTCTTAGTCAGATGATGACCAGCCGTTGGAGCTTTTGGTCATCTGACCGAGGCCTTCCGCTGGCTTACCGGTCAGGTTTAAGGATGACGAAGTAATGGTAAAGTGGAAAAGTTATTTTGGATTTGGAGTTCGTGACAGCGTTGTCTTCAAATACTTTGGAGAGCTGCAATAGAGAACTGGAAAGATGCATGTCTAAATAGTTAGGAAAGAGTTGGACCTGCCTAGTACAGGCTACACCCAGTGTAGCCTCACCCAGTATAGCCTCGCCCAGTTTTGCCTCACCCAGAGTAGCCTCACCCAAACTAGGCCTACCGCAGTACATAAACCTATATAAAGGTACAAAGAAACAGCCGCGACATGCCCGGCAACGCGGCGGCTGAACAGTCCAAAGGTAACGTTTAAATCTGCACGCGTATCACTCGCGATATGAGAATGGATTGTTTCAGTACTATTTGGTCTAAATCTGTATAAATGTGTTAGCATGTACACCTCTACTCCCTCCCTCCCTCCTTCCGTTTTATAATATTTTTTTATGAATTAAATGCGGTTAGACAAAAACTGGAATAGCATTCTGCGGTGTAAGGATGAAGTGATTAGATTTGAGCCAATGTGCGAGAGTTGTTGCGGTTGCAAGTGAACGTCCGATGATTCAACACTTCCTGTAAACCCGTCTAGTTTTAAATCCAGAATTGTGTCCGGATGGGCGCGGTGGGCGGTCTCGCACCCACATCCTGCTAAACTTCAGTTCCATGCAGATTACTGGATATACAACACTTCATTACATACAATATAAAAACACTAGATTTCTTAGTAGTGTTACAAACATATAACGACAACTTTGGTCAATCGTAACGAAATATAAATTACTGAAAGACACATTAAGTATGCAGTCATATAAGCTTATTCCATCTTGTCGTACACGTATAAACATTTAATTTTAGGAGCAGTGCAAGCCTGGGTCAGTGTATGTAACACTAGCAACTCAAGTAGTGTAAGGATGGCTACACCCATGTGTGACTTGGTCACCCTGGATTTAGCTTGGCCCTTACTCCTCGCCCGAATCTGACCCGATTTCCACTTGACTCCCTCATTCCTTGCGCCGATCATGTTTACTCTCGCTCCACTTCCTGACCTATTCCCGTATCCTCCTTCACTCTTGCTCCAACTGGACACCACCTCACTCCTTGCGAAGTCCTCAATCTACTCAATACCTTAACTAATTGGAATGAGAGACACTGACGAAGTGAAGCATAAACCCAGTTAAAAGCAAGAGCGCCATTGGCAAAATTAGAGAGGAGTCAGCATCCGTATATCTAAGACTTTTCAGTGTATTAAATGGTAATATATAACAGTATGATGATAATGGTAGACGATAATTACACAGTGCGCGGATTGTGGCATTTTATTGCAAAAAGTTTCGTCCCCCAAGGACGTTATCAATTCATGAGGTTATATGAATAAGTTTTATGTACAACACTTTAGTACTAATCTTTATTTCCGAACCTTTTCAGAAGATAGCAAAGTGTTGCACATGCGTCTTATTCATCTATTTGTTGGTATTGTATATCCTTAATATAATGTACACATCTATGGTAGTGTTTGGAGGTTTAGTCGCCTTCTTGACTAAGTCCCTAATATTAGTAACATGGGTCAGTAGGCTTAGTGCACTGCTCCTCCCTTTTTATGTTGTTCTCGGCGTTGCACTGCTCCCTGCACCTAACCCTGTTTTCTTTACATACCTCTTAGACTGTAAATATTGATATGAAACAGCTCCTGAAGAGACAAACGTGTCTCGTTTGTTAGTCACAATACCGTAGTTGCAACAATTCACCAAAACCCCGGGTTTTAGGTGAACTGTCTCATTAATTGCTCTCGTGGCCTTTTACCTAACAAGAAAATTTACTTAAGAAAATAAGTATAGGTTGTCATTTACTTTTATCATGTCTTCATGAAGACAAACGCACTCGCGAGAGATTAACATGTCCCCGTGATTTACCTCAAAGCCCAAGACAAGGGAATATGTAGTACAGGACGGAGTACTCTCTAGAACCCGCTGGCTCTTCAGCTTTCTACCCTGGGGCAAGCAGATTGGCGGGAGGGCAAGCAGGCAGACCCAAGAGAGTGCGGTCAATGTCCTTCGTGAGTGGGGAAGCCGTACGAGGTGCATCATTACCTCCCCCAACCCCGCCTGACCAGCGTATCACCCACCACCAGGAAGTATAAGCCCACAATTTTATACTTACACAAAGGTCATGCGTGAGGGTGTACAATCACAAGTCGGAGAATTATCATGTACAAATGCTGGCAAGACAAAGCAGATGTAAATAAGACAGAACTCAATTAACACAAAGAACAAAAAGGCACATTACCGTGACTGGAACAATACACAAAAACCCACACATGGGGGAAAGAGAAGCTTGCAACGACGTTTCGGTCCCACTTGTACCATTTACAAGTCACAATTAACATGTTTAAAATGAACAAATATTAATTTAAAAATGGGCAAGTATTGGCTTGGTATGTGTGTAGGAAAGAAAAACTTACTGCCAAGTAATCTCATTTACGCAAATATTAAAACTTGCTTAACTTTTTAAATAGGTTAGCTAGATGACTGAACAATTTTAGGTGTGAACCTGACTAGTGTGTGAGCGGGCAGCCGGGGTATCCCGTAGCTTGATTGCTTGCGCACTCAGCTCACACACTGAGGTCCGGGTGTCGATCCCCGGTACGGGTGCAAACAAGGACGTGTTTCCTTAGGGCACCTACTGTCCATGTTCACCTATCAGTAAAACAGGTACCTGGGTGTTAGTCGACTGGTGTGGGTCGCATCCTGGGGACAAAATTGACATAATTTGCCGGAAATGCTCAACTAGGCCAGTATACCTTGTACATGTACTTGTAGAAATAAGTAATAGAATTCTTATTATAATTAATTAATATTATTACTTAATCCTAGTCTTCAGGTAAACTTCAGATAAGACTATTGTGGTGCAAGACAAGTATCAAGGTTTTTTAATGTTATGTCAAATATAAGTAACGGCAAATAAGCAAGCCGCGATACGAGGTGGCCAGGAAAACATGCAACGCGTTCAAAACTAAGTCTCTCTCTCTTGATGTGAAAACAGGCTGCACTTGCTGTTTCCTAACACGTTTACGTCAATTTCTGAATGATATTAAGTCGACAACCAAATTAAATCTCAGTAAATGTAAAAAATAATTTGAACCTAAATTATTTAAAATGTACGCATACTTCACTGCTACTTTACGCTGTATGATATTTACATAGTGAGATCATGAGCCGTTTCCCTCTTATATGCTATCAGGCAGGATGGACTTCTTGCATGGGATAATGAAGGTCAATCTGAGCGGTTAAGACTTCAGACAATGAGGATATCGTGAGCCACTCCATGTGACTATGGGTTCATTGGCTATGGCAGTTTCAAAGGTGTCAATCAAGCAGAGTTGACTTTATCATCACTTATGACCTGTATATTACATAAACGGAAGTGTAATTTCTGGCAGTGTGGGATACACGGGGTATTTACCAGTGATTTATTTAGATCATTTTTCTATTTTCGCGGCCCTGCCTGAGGCTGGCCTACCCGTTAATTTAACAAGTTGAAAAACCATACGCTCGTTATGTAGGAACAAAGGACGGGGTTTATATAATCACGGAAGGGCTCTTGTGCCCCTGAGCGGAGACCAAAACAAACACAAACACACACCCTCTTTCTCCCCACCACTTTGGTACCCACACACAGTACCGTGACACACTTTCTAAAACGCAGATCCAGCAGCATGACACGCCCCAGAGCTTGTAATTAATCACAGTTGAATAAAAGTTCGTTTTGAGTGTGCATATCATTCCAGCATTCCGCAATTTCCCTCACACTTTGCCAGTACAAAAAAAATAAAATGCATATTATTAAAAACTGCAAGATAAAACAAATTCAAAGGGAACGTGCCAACAAAAACACTACATATCGTGACACGATGGGTAATTAACAGCCATAAACACCTGACCACAATGGTTCCCACAACTCAAACAATGGGAATTACAAAACACACAAGAACGTCTACAAAAGCAAACAGGTGGAGAATTTTGCGAGTATTGCTCCTGAGCCAGAGGCAGTGTTTCTGGAGGCCATGAAGTGTTTCTCACGCACCAGGTTCCTGGTTGTGTACACTCACTAGTCCTTAAGTTATAAATTCACTGATCCTCGTATTGTGCACTCGCCGATCCTCGTGATGTGCATTCACATTCAAAGGTCTAGGCTATTTTTAAACCTGCTTATTTATAAGCAGTTAAAAATACGTTTTTATAAGTTTCTGTAATCTAGCCTAACACAACTTAATCAATTTTAAGAAAATATTATTTGTAAATTTACAGCGAGCGATAAAAAAATGACGTTCGGAATCTCCCAATAAAATCAAGATGAGGACAGGTTACAGATACAAAGCAAGTTCTTCAAAAAGGAGGATGTCCTGATGTTGGCGAGGTCTTAAAACAAGAAATCTGACTTACCCTTCTTTCTTTCCCTTGGATCAAACCCGATTACATCCCATTCCAGACACTTCAAAGGCCTCACTGGGGTTAACACATCCCATGCGAAGAAGAAGGAAGAAGGAAGAAGAAGGAAGGAGGAGGAGGACGACTATGTAGCAGCAGCTAGCATAGCCACAACCAAGCTTTTGATCTTAAGTGACTTGTAATACAAGTGTACGTTGAATTAATGTAGTTTTTGCATGTCCATGAAACAAAAAGACCAACAATCCTGCCAGATTGCAGAACGTTCAACATGCTTCCTTTTCACATTCATTGAGCAGGACGGTTTTTATCAATAATGCACTCGAAGTGTTTCCTTACACACACACACACACACATATATACATACAACAGGCCTAGTGTCTAATCGACATGTGCCTAGGACAAAATGGTAACTAACTAACACCAAGTTCACTAGGCTAACCACTCGATAAATTATCCACTTTCTCGCACAAAAATATTTGGCAACACTGGAAAAGTTCATTCGTAAAAATCCATTTGACCTCAGCTTTCTAAAGACTGCAAGCGTCGCATTTTCGCAGAAAATAAAATACACAAGAGCTGTTTTTATCTGACCAGTTTATTATTATTTTTTACTCTGAGTTATAATCCCTCTCTTACCAGCTTTATATTTTGTATAAGTTATTATAGCGTTATTTTAATTACTACAATCACAATCACTTGACAAAATAACCAAGGCAATATATTAGCTTCAAGACATAAGAAAATAAGAACAGATCCAAGATAGTAATGACGTATGTCGCTCACTGGAGGGAACACACCTTATATAGAGCATAAGAGAACACACTTCAAAATAGAGGACAAAATGGAACATACAATATAGAACACACAAGGCAACACACAATGCAGAACATACAAAACAACACATTTCAAAATATAGAACACAAGAGAACACGGCCCCCTCCTCCCAAAGTACAGGGGCAGGAGGACACACTTTCACATACATTTGCCACGAGAGAAAGTGGATAACTAGAATAGCTTCCTGTATAAACTAGACTCAAATGAGACAAGTGTCGCAGAACATGACAGCATAATGCATCACACTAGTTTATTTAGCACTTACGTTAATAACTCATAAGCACAAGAAAATTGTGTATCTTCTGCTTTGGTTAAGACGCAAATGATAAATAAACTCTTAATTATTATTCGCTTTACAAAAAATAGTTATAAATACATGAAAAGTAAGCTGGACTAACTAAACAAAATTATGCAAGGAGTAAAGGTGTTGATACAGTTATTTTTATGTTATTACTCTAAAAAAATTATTTGGTAGATATAACACAAGATAGAAGACAAAATGTCGATAAGGGTAATTAAAAACTAACAGCAGAGAAAGCATTCATTAGACAATTTCAAATTTATTACTCCATTAAAAGCTTGTTTATGTTTTTATAAGAAAATCATCTTGACGAGAGAACAAGCGACGTGAGTGAGGCAGACGATGCTACCATTCCTGTTCGAATGCAAAACTGTTAACTTGCTTCAAATTTGACCTCCTACACAAATGTAAGTAATTTCCTTACTTATATGGCGCGGTTTCGCGTACAATATTTTGCTTTTAGCTTAAATTAAGTCGCTCCAACTTTACCTAACATAGGAAAACGGTTATAAATAACGCACTCCTTTTATGTTAGGGCGCTCTTATATTAGCATGTCAACCATTTTCACTGAAACCTGTTGACCATACTGGACAATATTACATATGGAAATGAGAGGTTTTGTCACAAACATTACTTATTAAGAAGCTGCCACAGATAGCAGCAACAGTACTAATGCCTCAGCCTTAGCAATAAATTAACTATTGCTGTCCAAGTCTCAACAATAGCAGTATACGTTAGCCTGAACAAGAACCTTCACTGTTGTTGCACAAGTCTCAACAACAACAACAGCGGTAGCAGTACACGTACTCATGCCTCGACAAGTAACTTCATTACTGCTGTCCATCACAGTCTCAGCAGCAGCAGATATACCTCGACTTCATAAAGTACCTTCACTGCAGCTGCTCAACAGACAAGTCCTTGCAGGTACTGCGTGTGGGGGCCAGCTAGATAACATAGCAACATTTCCATCAAACTTTCTCGACGTCATAAACGATTTCCATGATGACCTTTCTGTTGAACTCTACTGCAAATTGCAACATATTCTTTCTCTACGGCTTCAAGTAAAACCAATTCCAGCCGGATGCATTATTCAGCATATTCTAACTGCAACCAAATATGCCTCAGTTTGACCCACAACAAAACCTAACAACTCTTATCTCATATTTCTACGTATTCAACATTCAGAATATTTTTTTCATATATATTGTATGTAACTTTTTACGTGGTGACAAGACCTGTAATAATCCTGTCAGTATGACGCTAAAATCTGGCCGCCAATATTATTAACAATATTTGGCTGCCTGTGCAGGGGTGGATCTGCTGGCAAGACCTACAAGATTCCCTGCCAATAAGACGTTAAATTAATATCTAGCTGGGCTGAATCTCCAGACTGCGGCTGTTTTCTGAACTCTTGCACCAATCGCAAACTCATCGCAAGAGAATTGAGATCAGACACGCACCCACCCACACATAATTATATACATACTCATGGGGAAGCGTTAAACCCGTAGGGTTCATCAGCACCTGTGGAAATGGAAGGCATTCAGGCTCGATTCAAGAAACTGGAGAACAGGTCCAGTCCCTTACATCAAGAAACCTCCTTTGAGTGGAAACTTACAAACGTGTAAATACAAGAGAACAAGTCCAGAGACATACTACATTTTTTTTTTTTTTTGCCAGAACTCAAATGCGATTTACGAGAAATGATTAAAAACGCTTGAAATGTCCTCGTTGCTTGATAGAAGGGAAATATAAAATACGAGAAAATATATATATTTCTTCGTTAATAAAATGGTAGGCTTCGTCAACAAAAACTGGCACTTTGGAAAGGAAGTTTATGACGACGTTTCGGTCCGCCCAAGACCATAGTCAAGTAACAATTGTTCTGGCCAGGGTATTGTGACTATTCACCATGGTAGATGGCTGGAATATGATGTTTGTGAACGTTTCACGTGATAAAACTATTGGAATCTTTAAATACAATTAAATAACAAATATACGTGATACAACAACTATCTTAATACAATTATTTAGCAAACTAAACTTAGGGTACTACAAGTATAGTGTTCTCTCTCTTGTAACTTCAAGTGGGTAATCACACATCAGTAATAGCACACCTGGCTAGCATATTTCAGTAGACATAGTTTTATTATAAAACAAAAAAAAATAATGCAAATGGGCGCTCGGTCTAAGCTCAATAATTGCTGACTAAATTTTTCTAGACAACATCAAAAGTGTGCAGATAAATGGTTCAGAGAACCAACACGTTGGTAAATTAGACACATGTGCAACACTTAGGTATCATTATCGTGGAAACGTTTCGCCACACAGTGGCTTCATCAGTCCAATACAAAGAATAACAAAGATCAGAAGGAGTTTGAGGTAATCAGTCCCTCAGCCTGGCGTCGATGTAATCAATCCATCAAACTTAAGGGCCGGATTACCTCAAACTCCTGATCTTCACCATTCTTCTTTGTTCTGGACTGACGAAGCCACTGTGTGACGGAACGTTTCCAAGAATAAGATACCCAAATGTTGCACATCTAATTTATCAACATCAAATTGAGGCAGGTGCAACGTTCCTAGGCGTTCACCACTCCCATACTCTCACGTGAGCCATGAGAACCAATCCAAGCATTCACCACTCGATGCCGAAATCCCACTGCAACTCAAGAGAGGCTCACTCCGGAAGTGGAAAATACAAAAATCTGCGGCCATTTCCGCAACACCGGCTCCTCCTCCTAGTCCCTACTGGCAGACGCTGGCAATCTAGCACCACGTATGTTCCGGAACTGCTGGAGGCCTTGCTGTAAAAGTTGCTAGAACTGCATCTTACACTAGGATTGGTCGTTTGAAAACCACAAATAACGCTAACTATATAAATAAGATGAGAGAAGCATGGAATCAACATTGCTATTGCACCACATTCAATATTCCTATTATACATTAACATATTTGATCTACTCCACTAATTTAGTTTCAACAAAACACAATATCTGTTTTCTTTACATTCAAACGTATCTTAACTCGTATTCCTTAAAAGACTGCCTTATCTATATTTATATACAAAAACTTTAATCACTGTGTCTGTGGAGCTCCTGGTTATTTTCACTTACTCTTTCTACTCCTTGTTTGGTGTCTTGAAAAAAAATGAGTGGTTGGGATTGCAATTACTCAGTAAAAATTATTACCCCCAACAGGTTTAACGCTTCGCATAATAATAATAATAATAATAATAATAATAATAATAATAATAATGTCTTTTATTTAGTAGGCTTCAATCTGAAATACTGGTTTTATCTTAGTATAGGCTGGGCTTTCACTTGTGATATACGCTTTTATCCCACTGAAAAAACGATTTTCTCAAGATAATATTTCGTAATCGTAGACTTGCACAGACCTGAATTAAACTTTGCTCAATAAGAAATATATATAAAAACTAACATTAGGCTCTCTCTGAAACAATCCTCGTATTTTTCTCCCCTTTCCCTTCTACTTACAAATCTTTCCTAACCTCTCTCTCTCTCTCTCTCTCTCTCTCTCTCTGACAGGAGTGTCCCGTGAAGCAGAGGGCACTGCAGTAGCGTGTCCAGCCTTGCAGGACACTGAAGGTTCATCATCCACTCATTGTCTACCACTTGCTTTGTCTCCCCAGGACTCCCTCCCTCCTTTCTCTCTCTAGAAGCAGGTTTCTTTATACCGCTAAAGAGCTCATGATCCAGGAAATTGTTGATACCCACCCCTTGGATCATACCTGTATCATTCCCTAAGCGCTGCATGACACTTATGGGTTTAGCGCTTCCACATAAAACACATCCAGATGAAAGCTGACAGCGCCTGGTACACTGGAAATAGCAGATTATCTGAGATTCAGCTGTCGCCGAGATCAGAATATCCTCGTACCACTAACGTGAAAATCTGAACGCTTCCAGGAGCTGCTCAAGCCACTGAGATGCCAAACGTATCGAGGAGTTTTTTTTTCATATGTGGTTACATATGTTTTCATATAATAAATGATAATTATTATTTCAATTCATTACACTTAAATGGTACAATTAGGTTAAACCTAATAAACTGCATTAGTATAGTTGCAGGAAACGTTGAGAAATTGACGCTGGGAACCTTGTAAGAACATTAACATAATGAAATGTGGCTACGTCTCGGGGACGTAGAGATAGAGCTGGGAATGTATCAGGAACGTGGAGCTTTAAGTAAGGGATTTCAGGAAAAGTGAACTGGAATTTAGGGATCACAGGGATGGTGAGCTGGGAATGTCAATAATGAGCAACCAGGAGTCGGGAGTAGGGGGGTCTCTATGAAAATTTAATATTTATTAGTCTGGGTTTGGTTAACGTAAATCATAACTAAATTTATGTAGTTTAAAACAATAACTAAACAGTAGCTTAAGTCTGATAATTTGTGACAGATAAGACAATAAATAAGAGCTGTTTACGTCTGATAATTTGCGACACACGACAATAACAGCAGCTTACGTCTGGTAACATGTGACATCGTAATCCCCAAAAGCAGGTCACCAACCTTTTCATTCAAGTGTCCCACATTAAATTCACCAATAACTCAAATTGCAGAGGAAACTAAGACTAAGTTTAGGTAGGTCTTGGAGCATTATCAAGTCACAACATAAAGGTCCAGGACAGACCAAAACGTCTTCTTAACTTTCCTCTCCAAAGTGTGGATTATTGTGAATTATTCCACCCACGGCATTGTGGCTTTTATTCTTAATCGGTCATACTGAAGTCTAATTAACCTAAATGAATTAACCATAATACTAGTATAATCAGCACATGAATAAGCAAATATAAGACATTTATTGACTATCGTAATGGACATAAGTGGACCCTAATTCAATATTAACAATGCTGTGTAGTCTGGAAAAAGAAGTGAAAGCTGACGCATCTTGAGGACTCGACAAAATCAGTTAAAGAGCCTGGGGTTGGTGACCGTCCCTGAGAGCGTTGGTCTCCCCATGATCGCTGTTTAAGTTAAATTGGAAAATGGGCTGCTTAGATTAGCAGCTAGTCCAAGAGATTGGGAGGTAGGAGCCCAAGGGTGGGTACAGAGGGGTTCGTCGATAACAACAGAAATTTAAATGTGTGTGTGTATTAGGAACAAAAGAAACATACAAAAATATACACTACTTAAAATTACAAAATAAGAAAATATAGGCTTAAATTAAAATTTGTCTTGATATTAACTTTGCTCCTGTAAAATACTAAATATTTTCACATTAGACAAAAATCAAACGCATAGTTAACTAAGTGTCCAATTTGCAAAGTTCTTGGTATTTCCTCAGAGTAACGCTAAACATTATAGGCCATAACGTTTTCGTCAACAAAATATGTTAATCAATACGCAAACAAAATTACGCTCTGCGAGTTGGATTAATTGGAAAATTATCCATGTTCAATGTTCATAAAATGAACATTGCTCTAGTAAATTGTTTAGCAGTTCAAAATATAAATATACTATCTTGACTCACGAAATCGTAATGACACAATTGCAAACAAACCACGGTACGGGCGGGGACTGAACTGGCGGCTAGTAAGCAGCCGCGAGTTCAACCCCCACCCAAAACGTGGTTTGATAAATATACTGTACCAGTGTAGGGTAACGTGCAAGCCGTCCACTTCAAAGCTCCCACTCTAACGGTACCACCACCAGTGAAATATGGAAGGGCTGGGGATAGCTTCTGCTACTTCATCCCTTTGATAACTTTTTTCTCGTCTTATTAAACTTACCGTTATCACTACCAACAGTGATACTGTTATCACTACCAACAGTGATACTGTTATCACTACCAACAGTGATACTGTTATCACTACCAACAGTGATACTGTTATCACTACCAACAGTGATACTGTTATCACTACCAACAGTGATACTGTTATCACTACCAACAGTGATACTTATCACTACCAACAGTATATGTTATCACTACCAACAGTGATACTGTTATCACTACCAACAGTGATACTGTTATCACTACCAACAGTGATACTGTTATCACTACCAACAGTGATACTGTTATCACTACCAACAGTGATACTGTTATCACTACCAACAGTGATACTGTTATCACTACCAACAGTGATACTGTTATCACTACCAACAGTGATACTGTTATCACTACCAACAGTGATACTGTTATCACTACCAACAGTGATACTGTTATCACTACCAACAGTGATACTGTTATCACTACCAACAGTGATACTGTTATCACTACCAACAGTGATACTGTTATCACTACCAACAGTGATACTGTTATCACTACCAACAGTGATACTGTTATCACTACCAACAGTGATACTCGTGCAGATTTGTACATTACCCGGTTATTCTCGCCCACCCCGTTGCCAGACGTATCGCGGCAATTTATTTTGGGATAAACATACGTCTTAATTGATTTATGTAAACTAACCTAATCTAACTTTTAGTGTTATAATTTTTGTAATGTTCCTGTATGATGAGAATGTTCATGAATTGATGCTGAACCCACGGGGGTCACAGAACCCTTGGACAGAACGAAGTTTTTGCATATGTACCAACATGCGCCTCAACATTACGGAAAATCAGTAAATCATCATGAGTGATACAGCGTCTGGGGAATGAAGAGAATCTGGTTCGATAATGTTAAGTTGGATGTCAGCCTGTGTACCTGAGTTAGGAACAAGGTGTAAAACAAGGGGTGCCTTGTTCCTTCATCATATAGTGCCGGGCTGTGGCTGAACCAAGAGACGTGCTGGATGGATGCTTATACTGTATAGGAACTGTAGTGCATTAATTATTAAGTTTACCTTTCACCAAAATAGTTTGCATTCCTATTCTCATAACTGTGTACTGAAGCATTGTAATAACCCCTCATATAGTGTTATATTATTTCCCTCCCAGGAACGTTGAGTGGTTTTTTATCACTAATTCTGTATTACTCATACTATTTATTAGTGTGATAAATAATCGTATTCTCTCATTTCTGTAGAGAATTTTCCCTAGCATATGATTTCCCAGAACGTTAAGTGCTATTTGGTGAAGTTTAAATTGCGTAAATGCTCTTATCAACAGAGGAAGAGGGAACCCTGCACCCCAGGTATGAAAAAACAGGGGGAGAGGTGACTCCGATTCTTCGGATCAAGAGATTTTTTCGGCATGAAGGCCCCTCCTTTGAAGGGAGTACCTTAAGATTCTCGGCAAGTTGACGGTGTACATCCCATTCTCACATTAACAGGAATACACAGAATCCATACACAGCTTTAGGAATAGGTATGATAGGGCTAGGAAGACAAAACTAGTAATGGCCAGGTAAGAGAAAAGAGCTTGGAACCGAGACTCGACCCCAGCAACCACAAACGAATACATGTTTTTTTTTTATAATCGTAACTGGATAAATCAGCAGTGTGCTGTAACCCTATTCTATGAAAATTGCACAATGGAAACGAAAGCTGCTTCCCCTATCATATTGAATCATCGCCAAGTGAGGGGTAAGATGGCACTGCATGGATGTCAACAAAGGAATGCTGCTGCCCCGGCAAGTGAAGGTGGTACTGCCTGGGTGTCAACAAGGGAGTGCTGAAGCTCCGGCAAGTGAAGACGACAGTGCCTGAGTGTCAACAAAGGGTTGCTCCGCCTCGGCAAGATGATACCTCATCTCAGAACAGCTGTGACTGACTCAGTCGTGACGTGTTCTTTGTATGACACGTGCCACTATACACTATCATCACTGTTTCTTTATACACACTGTAATACAATACACTATCACCTAAGTTCACCCACGTCGCAACACTATACACAATCGCCCATATTAATACAAGTCGCAACACTAATACACTATAGCTCATATTAATACACGTCCCAACAATACACAATTGCCCTTGATTTATAAACGCTGTAAAACTAAGCACATGACAAGTGTTTCCTGAAACACGCTCGAGCATAACTCCGGTACTATTCATGGAATAGACAACTAAAATAATATTTGAGTAGTCGGATTAGATGCTTTAAAAACAGATGCACGTAAACATTGTAAAAGCTTACTATATTCAAAGAACTGTGTGTAGGGGGCACCATATGTTCTTAGATCCAATAGTATCTACAGTGCGAGACGTTGTCTATGAGTCATGTCTTCACCGTATGTTAGTCAGGTGCGATGAGCCGGATTGCTTTATTAAGAATAGTTACAAAGTGGGAACAACAGCAATGTGCGACTAAAATACTCTATAATATGATAGTAAAGTGGAAACAAAAGTTAGCAGTATTTCCGTCATACGTCATCGCACAGGATGAGTTCCATGTATGTTGTTGGGAGGAGGGAGAGAGAAAGAACTGTATGGTTTACAAAGCACTAAAACTGTATGGTTATTCGACGCACTATTAACTCGTTATCATGATAACCACCACGGTAAGGTGACAAAGCTTCGAGAGTCATACACCTCGCTACCGCGGTTAAGTAACCTAATACAAAGTGGCACAAACCTCGCCACTAAGGTAAAGTGACCCAGCGTCGGGGTTGGTGGTGGTGTCAGCTGTCACTAGAGATGCAACACCATTCCATGTGACTGACATACGAGGTAGCAGGTATCACAACAGGTGAGGTTACACCCTGCCACTCCTGTAACCACCTTGTAACACTACACCTCGGGGAGTGGGGGATGGCCCATTGCACCACCTGCTAATACACCCTTTCCCCCCAGGACCTGCACACAATCTCAGTACGTGATACACTCATCTAAACTAACAAACATCACAACGAAGATTTATACAAATTCACAATTTACCAGAAAGTCACATTAGAAATTTCACCTTCAAGTTTCGGTCCAAGATGGATTAGAACGTCAAGTTTCCATTATCATGTTGAGGCTTAATTATATTAATTATATTGTGTATTTTTTCTTCCTAGATGAAAATTCGCGCAATACTGCATTAGTTTGCGTGGAATATAGATGAAGCACAATAGGTAAAGCGGTAACGGAGGCAGGTTGTGTGTGAAGGGCGGTGTGTGGTAGTGGCATTGATGTTGTGCCAAATATGGGCGGGGCCCTAGGGACACACCGCCCACATACCGCCCGTGGCAGCACACCAAGCGGCACATCACCCAGCGTCACACTGCTTGTCCTCTTTGACCGGCACCTTCAAAATGACTTACCCTGCAACCTAAGATAAACGGGTTTCTATGAACTACCGGGAAAACGTGGGTAAAGCAACGTAGTTGTTTGGAGAACAGTGCTGGTTCTCAAGTCTTAATTGATTTCCTCATATACGTTATTTTAGGGGAACGTAAATTAATCTGTATGAGAACAGACAAAAGCATACCGGATCAATGAATAAATAGCGGTGGCCGAACATACAAGAACAAGTTAATGACATAATGTGGGGGAAACAAAGTCTTCCCTGCTCATGAGATTCCGAACACTACAAATCATTTATAAACGAACGTTTTTGTGTGATGGTGGGTTGTACACGGAGTAAAGGTGTTTGCATCAACACCGCCTTCGATAGGCGTAGCCTATCGAACGCGAGGACTAGCAGGTGAATAGTGTCTAATGCCGTTGTAGTCTTCACCGTTTAGATGAGGTAATCAGTCGCTCATGTTTTGTATATAGTTCTACAGTCTTCACATTATGTCCATGTATTGTATTGATAAAGACACTAGATGGCAAAGCGTCTACAAATAAAGATAACCAGCTGCTACACATGCATCTAATTCTTCATCTTGTCGCTACTGTATATCATTCATGTACACAATTATTAACGTTGCTAATAACTTTGCACACTACATTCACTAACCTACGTATTTATATTCAAATGCATTGCGGTTATAAAGGTATTTAAAATATTGAAACAGAAGTTCAATTATTTTTTCCTACATGTGGAAACAGCACAATCCTCTATGAATATATCTGCATGTTCTATATTGACTCTTAAGTACACTGCTGCTTACGATGGCCAGCCACAACCCCACAGCGATATATCACCGCCATGACAGCTAGCCACAGCCTCATGCAAAACATTAAGGCAGAATCTCCTATGTAAGAAAGTTCAAAGGGGTCTATGTGACGTCTTAACGCCAGCAGCCACTCTCATCAGTATCTAACCACTCTCACCATCACCACCCAACCACTCTCCACCATCACCACCCAACCACTCTCCACCATCACCACCCAACCACTCTCACCATCACCACCCAACCACTCTCCACCATCACCACCCAACCACTCTCCACCATCACCACCCAACCACTCTCCACCATCACCACCCAACCACTCTCCACCATCACCACCCAACCACTCTCCACCATCACCACCCAACCACTCTCCACCACCACCACCCAACCACTCTCATCGCCACCACCACACAACCACGCGCATCACCACCACCACCAATCCCCCTTAACAACAAAAGAACATAAGTGTGCGCAATAAAGTTAATACCAGCCTGGCTTCTTCATATCAAGACGTATAAGTTACAGGGGCCTCAAGGTTATAATCACAACTTTACATATTGTTGGTAAGACCTCATTTATACGAAGTCTAATATGCTGTGTAGCTCTGCTCTTCGCATTAGACAAAGGGTCAGAACTGGGCTGGAAAAGTTACAAGAAAAGTAAACTGCCACAAAACGTGCTGTAAGAAACTGCTGACCGCTAGGGACAACAGCAGCAAAAATGTCTTTTACAACTTACAGTCCAGGAAGAAGTAGGATGTGGGTATATCTGTAGTGTGCAAAATAAGCCTAAAAGGAATAAAAATATGGTATTGAAAATAAATGACCAATGAATCCAAGTGGGATATATTTAGACATAGTAAGAATATAGTACTGGTTGAGCAATTGAACTAAAGGTGAGTGTAACAAACATCAGTGAAGCAAATGCCTCGAGTAGCTTTAAAAATAGATGAAACTGATAAATGAGTGGGACTGGTTGGATATGAGGACTTGCCTACCATAGGTATTTTTAGACATACTGCACTGGAACAAGGGTAGAAGTATTCAAGATGTAACTGGACCAATGCCTCCTCCAAGTACATATCAGTGTGTAATTACTATGCAGGCCTGAACGCCGCCTCTGGCAGCAACAGCCTGGTTGATCAGACAGTTAATAATGAAGTCAGGCATCAGGCCGGGCGAGGGAAGATCCCTATGTCAGAAATCATGCATTTGTAAAGATGCCAACTCGCGTAATAAGAAATGCATACATGATCTGGGAATAATTCACACCTACATTTTAGCCATTCCTACAAGTTCTTACCTTTCAAGATTATTTAATCAAATGCGTGAAGATAAAAAAACACGGAAATTACCTAAGTATTGCTTTAATTATTACAAAAATATACTGTTATACCCATCAATACATTTACAAATTTCATATTCAACGACTTAAATTATCAATCCTCCGTCTGCTAACAACCTGCCACCTCAGAATCACAAACACAAGTATACTCCATTCAATAACCTATATACCTTATTAATCCTCCGGCTACACACAACCTGCCACCTGAGAATCACCAACACGGGAATACTGTAGGCCAATAAATGTATAACCCAAGGTACCTGCGTCGGCCGGGCGGTCACACTAGCCGCTCCCGCCTGGGAGGTTGCAGAGTTGATCCTTGACAAAAGTATCCAACCTACAGCGTTTCACACAATTAGATAGCTAACATTAAGAAATTACACACTACAACTGCCGATATGATTACAAACTTCTAAAACTAAGTAATTACTTCATAAGACTAAACCAGACTCAAAAACCAGCTCTCGTTTTCACACCAGAGAGAGGGAGGATAGAGAGAATCAAAGGGAAGAGGGAGAGGGAAAAGGTAGAGGAAAGAGGGGGAGAGGGAGGGGATGGGAGGAGGCAGAAGGGGAGAAAGGGTGGGAGACGGAGGTGGAGGGGAGAGTGGGGAATGGCCAGCAGTGATGGTAGTGTACCCATCATGACCATGAAAGTATTAGGGAAAGTTGAGGTGGTTAGCGGAGATGCTCATCCCCCTCAAAGCACCACCAGCATCTCTCATGCTTCATTTCCATATATACTACATATAAACATGTGATCCTATCTACTCGCCATTCTGTCATCTATATGTGATTCTGTCATCTACAGACCATCTACATTTTAATCCAGCAGAAATAAGCAGAAGGGTTCATGGACAATTGTAGAGATATTCCAGAGTTACCAAGTATGAGTTATAGCAGTTATTCCCAATAAAAGCAAAGCTATGGCAATCATTACACCTTAATAACCTTAATTTTCAGCAGTAGAAGGCACAATAAAGTGGTGTGCCGGGTTGGTGGAGAGGATGTGGAGCAGCAGGGACGCCCACACCTGCCAGGTGGTCAGACCTCAGGTGTGGCTACAAGAATGCATCACCTTTGCAACCATACTCGCCTCGCTCACACCACGTACAACATTCACACCGCAAGCTGGATCAATGTCGCATTGACGACATTAGTTAAGAAAAGACACGTTGCAGAAGTAGCTTTCATTCTGGCAACGTTTCGCTCTGCTTAGAGGTTTATCAAAGTCATAACTTGATAAACCTCTGCACATCGCTTGTTCTGCATCGTTTCTCTCCTTCACATTCAGACCGCAATTGTTTACCTTCAGCCTCTCACAGTTTTCACCAGATTTTTACCAGTCAACTGGAACTAATGTTGCTACCGTTACAAGTATTATTACACCCGGAAATATAGTTCCCAAAAATATGCTCATAACACGGCTCACACGTATACTTCTACTAGGGCATTTTATTTTCACTGAGTTATCTTTCCTCCTCTCAAAGCTGCTTTGAAGTTAATTAGAAAAGATGGGCAGAATTAAAATTGATTCACTGTAGCTTAAAATTTTATATGTAATTTAAAATCTACATGGAATTAAAATTGATTCATTGTAGCTTACAATTTTATATGTAATATAATTTAAAATATACATAAATTACACAATGAAAATGGTTATTCCATGAATAATTTAGTCTAAAATAAAAAGTTTCTCAAACGGTGGGCAGCGGACCAATTGTCTTTTGCATTTATCGGACGAAAGATCAAGCCTCCACCCTTCCTAGTGTGTAATAACCCATACGGGTTCATCGCTTCATAAAAATATAAATTTCATTTCATGAACTTGCCCCTTTAACGGGAGTGCCTTGATGCTTGAAGGGCAGCATTCACTGGAGCAACCAGTAAGACATAACAGCCTCTCTTTCTCTCTAGTAAATTTGCCTCTTCTGAGAAACATGTTAGATGAACTTATTGAGACAGGAGCTTTTCTTTCTGAATCTATGCTAATATTTTACAGGGACAACGTTTCACTTTCTGACTTTATAAAAGCAAAAGACTTGACAGAGCTAAACGTTGTCCCAATAAAAGCTTGTTCTAAAACAAGTCTTTTCTAAATTATTTTTGGCAGTACGCCATTGGGATCAGACCTCTCTGAACCCTAGTGATGTTTTATAAAGTTAAATACTATTTTATAAAGTCTATTATGCTTCTATTTAGTAACATTCTATTGACGTACAGGATGGATACACATATACTAATATGATAATGGTATATAATACCGACAAGTTGATAAGTGAGACACATGTGCCATAGTTAGGTATCTTTATTCTGAAACGTTTCGACTACACAGTAGGCTTCTTCAGTCGAGTACAGAGGCAGCAGAAGCAGTAGAGCTGTAAAGATGGACTGATTACATCGTCTATACATCTCTACTGCTTCTGCTGCCTCTATACGACTGACGAAGCCTACTGTGTAGGCGAAAAGTTTCGGAATAAAAATACCTAACTGTTGCACATGTTTCTTACTGATATATATATATAAAATAATTATGGCATGTTTTGAACCGCTTGTCACTCGTCTCAAGTATCACTGCTAGGTTTGCTTACTTAAGTTATGAGTTCTTCCTGTAGCCCACAAGACGAGATTTCGTCTAGCTCAACACCACCTTTGTGATCGTCCAAGCAGTTGGAGCTTAGAAGCTTCGACACATTCTTCGTTTTATTTGAAGCTTACTGAGATTTGGTCACCGCAAGACAGTCGTGGCCAGTTTGAAGGATAACACTTTGCTGAATAACCTATTAGGGCATCTCTTTATCTGTTTATATATTTATCACGTCATAGAAGCTACAACGTGGCCAATTTAATTTCTTGTGAATTTGGGAAAAACACAAGAGCGGAAGTATTTGCTGCTTGACAGTATAAGAAAACTCTCGAAACCCACCAAAGGTATATCAATGATAAATAATTGTCCAATTCCTCAGGAACTGCATAACAGGCGGGCTGGGCCATGGAGTTAACAGTAAACGCCCAGGCACGTGAATTTAAAAATAAAGAAAGCGGCCCTTTGGTGTCGCACTTTTAAATAATGCGTTAACAGAAATATTGAAGGGTGATTCAAGACCCTGCATGATGCCTCCATTTTTTACTTAACATTTACTTATATGTGAGGCAATAAACCTGCAAGAATCATTCAATACAAGTGGCGGAGGCTCTATCGTCCGGCCGCTGATCCCAAGACAAAATAAACTGTACTTTCCAAATCTAATATTGCCCTAGTTTGAAGTCCTGCTGCCACGGCGATTTTACCAGTTTCACTAGTCTTCTTATAATTTGTCAAGCAATATTTTAAAGAACTTGTACTTAACAGTGAAAGCTGAAAAACTCCTAACATTTTGTAATGTATCACCTGAAGTGACGCTTTCTTCAACTTTTAAAGGAGACGTAGAAAGAAGAGGAAAATAACAATGAATCCACTAACTGTTTTCCTCTCTCTCATTCGTAATTTGACATGGAGTTAATATAAATAGTGTTCATGTCGTATGTTACCACCAAACCAACATGCAACACAACTCCATAAAACTAAATAGAACATTAACTGCCATCCCTATTTTCGTACCAACTAATGTCTTTAGTAACACAAGAGAGTATGGTCACACACAAAAAAAGAGCCAGTAAACATGAAAGATTTAAGGTTATTCGAGATATTTATCCGCCAGACATCTATCTCAGATTGACACAAAGTATTTATAAGTCTCAACAAGGATTAAGTTAGATCTGGTGGCGCCGCACCCTGGCTTCCACTCTCACCTCGCGTGATGCCTCCTGCAGCTCAAGCACTTCCTCCACCACCAGTACGACACTTATGATGGACACACTCACGCTAGACACGCACAGCATCCAATAACGGAAGAGCCTCTACTGTTACTGATAAACGTAAGCCATGTAACTGATATGCGTGAAAATCATGTTTGTCTGCGTATTGTGTGTGAATCTAAGGCGGAGTTTCTCAACCTGGTTTCCTTGGAATGCGAGGGTTCCCTTAAACTTCCTTCAGGGATCCCACAAGAATCCCTTAAGTCCTTACAAGCACATACTACAGTTAAGGACATATTTAACCTCGGTTATTATTACTGTAAGTAAATATTCTCGTGTGGAAACAATGTTGTTGGGTGTTAAAGATGGTGCGAAAACGAAAGACTGGCTAACCTCGCGGTTTTATTCCACGCGTAAACTTGCAGCAAAATGAACAAGTAATAACATCATTCACTATTTGTATTTGATAAAGACGTTCAAATCGTTTATTTTTGTACATCCCGAGTATTAAAATCGAGACTACTTGACTGCATGAAAAAACCCACACTAATAGTTATATAACATTACTTCTGCATAAAGAGAAAGTACACGTTCTGGAACGAGCCTTTATTGGAATTTTTCGCTCTGTTAAAGCTATCCCTATTATTTTTTTCTTCTATATTGTCGGCAATATGATATTTGGATATACTACTAATGCACACTGCGTGTTATGGTTATCTCGAGGTAAAAATGTCTTTTAATACCTCAACAGTCACACTGATTCATCATCCTGGACACCCTCAAGATATAATAAATTCATCCCCAACAACATAGTCTCAACACAACGAGTTACCACGCTGCCCTCGACAAATGCACAACACAACTCATCACGCAACACACTCGAGTCACGAGAACCTCTGTCATCCCCGCCCTGTTCTCCCTTTCCCCTCCATCAGAGAGCTTTCAACAGCTGCCCGAGCAGCCACAAGTAGATAATGACCAGCTCTCAACAACCTTCCCCTTCTAGTGCCGTCTCACTCGTTATCACTGCTCTCGTAGTGACAGGATACGGGAAATTAACGCCACTTTATAGTGAAATGCGGCTCACAAACATCGTGCTTTTTAAGCACCTACAGTGGAGAAAGTCACAGAAAACTTTACAATTATTATACTTATATGAAGCGGTAAACCCGTGTGGGTCATTCACCCCAAGGCGTGGTGAAGACTATTTTATATTAATACATGTATACCATACTTTATTAATATGCGAAATGAAACACACTGGATCTTGTGAACAGAAAATAAACCAGCAACACAATGTTCACTTAAACTATTGCAGCTAGTCTACTAATGAAAACTGATAAAAGAAATGAGAAGGAGGAGAAGGAAGGGGGGAGGAGATAGGAGGCGGAAGGGAGGAGGAGGAAGGGGGGAGAATATAGGAAGAGGAAGGGGGAGGAGATAGGAGGCGGAAAGGGGGGAGATAGGAGGAAGGGGGGGAGATAGGAGACGGAAGGGGGAAGGAGGGAGGAGACAGCAGGATACACAATGCAGAAATAACTCGCAAATAGGAGAGAGAAGTTTACGACGACGTTTCGGTCGAACTTGGACCATTTACAAAGTCACACAGGAGGAAGTATACGGGACATGGAAGAGGAAATGAAGACGACGACGACAAAACGAACAACAAAAAAAAAGAAATATCGCCAGAATTAGAGTGAGATCAAGATAGGAAGCTCATTAGGTCCATTTTAAGTGTAGGCTCTACTGAAGCTTAAATAGGTGCTCACAGTTTACCTGTATATGGAGCAAGGCAACGAATAGGACAGTTATAGAGATTATGTCTGCTCTGTAAAACACCGACTTTCTCGCTTTATGAGCACTTGTCATTATCACTGGTGTGTGATTACCCGTTTGTAGTTACATAAGTGAAAACTTATGCTGGTGGCCAATGTTCAGTGTTGGAAACTACAAGAGCAGAACCATGGCTGGTGGTGTCCGGTCTTCAGTGTTGGAAACTACAAGAGCAGAGCCATGGCTGGTGGTGTCCGGTCTTCAGTGTTGGAAACTACAAGAGCAGAGCCATGGCTGGTGGTGTCCGGTCTTCAGTGTTGGAAACTACAAGAGCAGAGCCATGGCTGGTGGTGTCCGGTCTTCAGTGTTGGAAACTACAAGAGCAGAGCCATGGCTGGTGGTGTCCGGTCTTCAGTGTTGGAAACTACAAGAGCAGAGCCATGGCTGGTGGTGGCCAATGTTCAGTGTTGGAAACTACAAGAGCAGAACCATGGCTGGTGGTGTCCGGTCTTCAGTGTTTGTAATTAAGAGCACAAAGATATGGGAAGTGGGGAAAAGATTAGGAAGTGAGAGGAAGATGCTGAGTGAAGCACATTATATTAATGGTATACAATAACAAGTTAATGAGACACGTGTGCAACACTTGGATATCTTCATTGTCGAAACGTTTCGCCTGCTTACCAGGCTTCTTCAGTCGAATACAGAGGCGATATTTTAAGCTTGAGACAGTGAAAGAAGTGAAATTTTGAGGTGTTCCATCCCTCAAACCTTGAAATCATTTTGAGGTGTTCGGTTCCTCAGCTTTGGAGGACTGAAGGAGCTGAGGAACTTCTTCAAGACAGAGGGACTGAACACCTCAGAACTCTCTCTCCACTTTTTCCACTACCTCCAGTTTAAAATTAGCTTCGGTAATGGACTGAAGAAGTCTTCTGCGCTGGCAAAACGTTTCGGAAATAAAGTATTCAAGTGTTGTTAAAAACTAACATTACCATATTAGCGAAGTGAGGCAGTAGATCTATTGCCCGATGACGGTAGTTCCTGTATGTAAATGAATGATTTAGAGAACCGACAAGTTGATAAATTAGACACATATGCAACACTTGGGTATCTTTATTGAGGAAACGTTTCGCCACACAGTGGCTTCATCAGTCCATACAAAGGAGAATGGTGAAGAACAGGTATTGTATAGCACTCTTGTACAAATGTGACACCACCTACGACTTCTGCACCTCTCCTGCCTACGATATATAAGCTGCTTCCTAGCACATATGCTGTATTCTGTTCAAGATTGATGGACTGACAACATCGACTCAAGGTTGAGGGACTGACCACCTCAAACTACTCCTTTTCTTCACGATTCTCCTTTGTATAGACTGATGAAGCCACTGTGTGGCGAAACGTTTCCTCAATAAAGATACCCAAGTGTTGCATATGTGTCTAATTTATCAACGGTACTTCCTCCTCACACCCAACCATCCTAGCTCGTGTACACGTCTAACATTTTTAAGCTACTAATGTGCTCGCTTCAATGGCACCACGTCATTCTTTCACTACAATTCTACTACCAAAAATCGGTGATTTCCTGCATCTTTTCTAAATACAACTGTACCGATTATAAAAAGTACCGTTAATAGACTTCGACTACTACACCAGCACGAGCGTTTCACAAACATCAGCACACCGCAGTAGCATATGCAAGCACCATAAAAGCATCCGCAACCCCACCAAGAGCGCAATGACTGACCTCAGCAGCATCCGCAGTATTTACCATCAAGCATCATGCTGCCAGCTGAAAATACATCTCTTTCCATACACCTAAGAAAAAAAGGAGCAGAGCTTTGAGGGCAGGAAAGGTGTCCCCAATGCAAAACAGTGGAGAGAGAAGCTCGTGTTCCAGTTCCGCCACAATCAATAGTCGCCTGCTTAAAGCTGGATAGCACAACCACCATCAGTGCCTACTCCCTCGCCGCCCTCTTATTATTCTTTACTTTCCATTTCCCTAAAGTAATTTGTTCACATATTAAGCACACAATACATATATGCTTAGAGAAAGATATCAGAGCAACCAGTGACAATTCAAACATAACCAGAAAACAACGACGATGAAAACTGTGAATATAACAGTATATTCAAACACTGCACTTAACAGTATATTCAAACACTGCACTTAACAGTATATTCAAACACTGCACTTAACAGTATATTCAAACACTGCACTTAACAGTATATTCAAACACTGCACTATACAGCCCATGAAATAGCAGAGTTATTAATAATAAAGCTGATGACAACGACGAGTATGACCCATAATTACAAAACTCTCACTATAATCACCACTAATACTACGTACAAACCCTAAACCTTAATACAGTCAATTATAATAAACGCTAATCCAATCAACAATTTTTATTATTATTATTATATTCATGGCAAACCATTAAATCCGTAGAGATCCTACATAACTTGGAGAATGGGAAGTAATTGAGTATGATCCAAGAACAGGGAGGATAGGCTACTATTACTTGCTTCAAGAATCCGTCACCAACATCAAGTCACCTCCCTTTTAAAAAAGTGACAGCTTTCAGGTAATTAACGGTGGCAATCCACTTAGCTATCAACTTTTCTTAGGACTGTTTTTCAAGTGGTGTGGAGGTATATAACTATCATATCTTATTGTGTAGCGCTAAATTGTCAACGGGGTGTGCCGTCAAGGCAGCAGAAGGTCTTTATCAAGTGGCCAAAAGCTCAAGTGAGCAAGTAAACACATCTTTCAATTTCTCCAGACTGACAAAATACCACCACTCATCTGCCGATGGCGCGTGTCGTGACTAACACAAAGTTAAAACTTTGAAAGACATAGTTTCTCCCTGAGAAAACAGCCTTCCTCGTCCGTCTGACTAGGGCTCTCTGGCTCTATTGGCTATCCAAGGATATTACTATACAAGTAGTGACTTTTTTTTTTTGGTAAAGGGATAGAACACCTTGCTTAACCAATAAGCAGATCATCGTCCGTTAAAGACCCGTTTCAGGAGAGCTTTCAGGTTTCTTTACGAACAGAACACCAGCACCTGTAGCCTACCTACTCGTGATGCGTCATCATGTTTAACAGTTTATTGTGGTCTATCGCTTCAATAGTCCCGCTGTCGTGGTCAGTCCTTTAATTACTCTGAAGTCTACGCTTAGCTAATTTAATCATACACAGGTCGGTATGGAGGCTTACAATGAGCTCAGTTAAGGTTTATACTGATCTCACTGAATCAGCCTAGATCTACATGGGGGTCATCTCACAGCCGTTAAAGACATCGGATATAACCTTAATCTACATAGAAGGTAGCAAAGCAATAAAGAATTATATACCAATAGCAGTGATGTCCAACATTTGAACCCAGGGCAGCATGAGTTTAAAGCAGGGTGTTCTTGGCTCTCGCAACTACTGGAAAATTACGACATGGTCTTGAATGCACTGGAAGACACAAAATGAAGATGTAGTATACACACTTTTCAACAACCTTTGGTAAGTGATTACGGTGTAATCACACCGTAAAAAGTGGGCCGATGGGGGTTTTAACTTTCTAACAAATAAAATGCAAAGAGTAACAGTAAACAGCTAAGTATGAGTATGCCACAGTGAAAAGCTGTTCTGTTCTCCATAGCACAATACTCGCCCCCATCCTTTTCTTCATCCTCCTCACACAGGTCATATCAAACGTAAACAGGGACACAAATCATAGTACCGTGTCATCCTTTACAGACGATGTCAGAGAATTTGCTTAGAGTAACATCCACGAAACACACTGTAAATCTTCAAGCGATATAAACCAAGTCTTCCAGCGGACTACACAAAACTATATGTTCAATGAGAAATTTCAGTTACTCCATGATGGAAAAACTGAGGAAATAAAAACCAGAAAGAAATATAAAACTAAACAATAGAGAATAACTAATGCGCAGGACTTAGGAGTGATAATGTCAGAGGATCTTACGTTCTAAGATCACAACAGTATCGTTATCACAGCCACAAGGAAAATAACAGATAACTAGAATCTTCAAAACAAGAGAGGTCAAGCCAATGATAGCTCTCTTGAAGTCACCTGTTCTCTCTAGGCTGGAATATTGCCGTACATTAACAGCTTTTTTTAAGGCACACCTAGAGAAAGTACAGAGAACTTTCACTGCATGTACAAATTCAGTAAAGGTCCTAAATTACTGGGAACGTTTGAAGTCCCTCGACATATACTCCTTGGAGTAACAACCATACCATCCAAATTTATTATTACATTAATGAAAAAGTGGTAAACGCGCAGGGGTCATACAACGCCTGGGAAATGAAAGACAGACAATCAGATATGATCCGATGAAGGTACAGCAGTTCAAATTCCTAGAAACATGAGCCCCTCACAAGCACCAATGGACACCCCCCCCCCGTGTGAAGGGAGATCTGTCATACAAGATTAGTTAGGTGCCAGTCCCATGGCAACTGGCGTGAGGCGTTGGGTAGCTGTTGGTGCTATATAAGCAGTAGATTGGTGAACAGCAGCCATCCAGAGAGGCGTTATTACCTTTGGTACTATATAGGTAGTAGGTTACTGAACAGCAACCACCGAGGGAGGTACCACCGTTACGCCATACTGTTATAATGTTTTGCACTCTGAATGACTAATCGTTGCTTTGTCTCATGGACAAGATGACATATTGAAGCTTCTATTTATGTACCACACACACTTAGCCTTACTTCCCTGTTGTGCTTGGGCTCTTTTTTGTAATATTTCCCTTTCAATTTAAGAGGCCAGGTCTTAGACTAGGGTGTGGGCGCGATGATCCCGATAGATAAATGGTTGTCAAGGGAAAACCGTGTTCTAATGACACAGGTGAAGGTGAGGTAGCTGTTGGTACTGTGGTGGGCCACAGAACAAAGCGACAGTGCTCCATTCAACTGCACTGCTAGTTTTTTTTTTTAAGTTTAAATCCTAATAACTACACGAGAATCATCAAGATTACTTTTCACCTGGACATCACCTATGAATAATACTTTAATTAATAAAACATGGCTTAAGGTAAACTATATGTAAATAAACAAATAAATACCATTCAGTGTATACATACCGAGAAACATCTTTAGGTGTATGCGCACAAAAACACGCCTTTCGGTGTATATAAACTGAGAAACACCCTTCGGTGTATATGGACTGAGAAATAAACATTTATCGGTGTATACACAGAAACAAACACCTCTCTATACACCACGAGGGCGGTTAGATAGTGATGGCTGCTATATATGGGAGTGTCAAGCTCACTGACCAGCTGCCCTCCACACCCTAGACCCCCAACCTGTCTCCTGTGAAAGTGAGAGCTTTTAGTCCGGCATCATGCTCCCGAAAATCTTAAGCATCTAGGAACACAAAGAAGTTCGCGTATATTCTGAGGGATAAAAGACAGGTAGTATAGACACCAGAAACACCTATTAGCTTATTGGACTAATGATGTCTAGTAAGGCAAATATACAATTGGCTCGCCGGGGGTTAATCAACATTAAGCAAGATAAATGGGTTAATAGGACTTCACATATGTTCAGATATGGTCAATGGCGTGTCAACTAGGAGGGCTAAAATGTAGCCTTTATTGGGGCATATTTACACTAGGATGAGTGACGCTGTACAATACTGTTCCTACAGCGGTATGTTCACAAACAGGGCGAGTGGCATGGTTAAATATTCTTATGGTGGTAGGTTCACTCACAGGATTAGTGATAAACTCGTTCTTCGAGGAAAAACTTTAAAAAAATTATTTGAGGTCCGTATGGTCCTACACGTCATTTTGATTACGACTGTGTTGATGACTTCAACATATTTTTGACAGGGCTGTTACAATCCATATTTAATTTGGGTGAGGCAAGTAGACATGACTTTCACCTCTGGCTATACAAATCACCCAAACTGAAGGGTGTGCTACCCTAATCACTAACACCTGCAGCACTGAACTCAATACCAATGACCCAGTGGTCTTCACTCCACAGCTTGCCACAGGGACCCGGCTACCCAACACTCGTATGTGTCAAATCGACTGTAGACACTACTGTCCATAGCAGCGCGGACCAATGGTTGATTTTTGCGGCGCAGCCACCATCGGACCAGTTGCACCAATGAACGGGTCATCATACGAAAACTCGGGGGTTTGTTCTGCTCTGTCCGATAACCAAATCACTAACCTATCCCACATGTCACCATAAAATTATCATAAGAGGATGAACGGCCTCTCGACGTTAACACGTTATCCAATTTCTGTTCATGTGTTGCATTTTTGTCAGAAATGCGATGTATTCCAAAGAACTGTACACTCGACTTCAAAAATGAGCTGTCAGGTTTACTAGCATCCCGGAAGAACTATGTACAATTCAAGCCTTAATTAAATTCATTGAAGGATTCAAAAAAGGCTTCACTAACAAAGTTAAGCTTGTCCACATCTCGAAATCAACTTCAAAGAAAATAAAAAACAGCTCCTCGACTGACAAGCTGCCGTAAATCGTCACATCTATCATCTTGAAGCTACCTTTTTCCTGTGATCCTTTCCGCCTGCATGCCGCCCATTACCAAGATATACTCAAGACTACTGTCAGCAAGCTCAGCAAGTATCCTCCCCTCTTCTACACCCCTTGTGGGTCTTACTTGTGAATTTTCAGTTCAGTTCACTTGGTTTCTCTTGTTGCAGACAACAATCTCGCTTGCTTTCTCGTCGCAGACACTACAATTTAACTTACTTCCATTGGCTGCAGATACTCGCAATAACATCAATTGCTTTCTCTGACTGTTGACACTCGTATAGACAATAATCCCCTTGCTTTCTATTCCTGCACTTACGGTAAATCTTAAAAGAAAACGCCCTCATTTAGACGTCTCATATAATGTCCCGGTGTCTGCAGTCTGGTGTTATGCAGTAATAGCATAACTAAAACTCTGATTCAACTTTATCTTGGCAACTAAACGAGGATCACCTCAACATACCCCACAAGGAAACCAATGAAATAGTTATGAAATTTTTTACAGATTAAGAAAATTGTTTTATTTGACGTCAATTTTAGTAAGGTTAGGTGAGAGAGATACAAAGTCACCGTTGAGTAATCCTTTATTTTTGTCGAAATTTTGCTCAAGAGTGAGCTTCATTAAGTCTACCAAAGCCAACTCCTGATCGGAACAGTCTAAAGTTTCACTCCTCGAGCGGAACGTTGTCTTAATAGAGTTGTTCTCCGAGGATCTTTGCATTACCAACAAAAATAATGTGACTCTTGTGGCACTATCAACACAAATAACTTAGAATTATTTTGTGATAATCTACCTGGAAAGTTTTCCAGGGGTCAACGCCCCCGCGGCCTAGTCCTCGACCAGACCTCCCAGTGGAATCAGTCTGATCAACCAAGCTGTTACTGTTGGCCACACGCAATCCAACGTACGAAGCACAATCCGGTTGATCGGGCACTGATTTTAGGTATGTCTTGTTCCTTCTTAAAGACAGCCAGGGGTCTACTGGTAATCCTCCTTGTGTATGATGGGAGGCTGTTGAATGGTCTTGGGCCCCAGGCCTCTGCTCTTCATTGGGGAGGCTTGTTGCACCGCCTGTCGAGTCTTTTTCTTTCGTAGTTCTGTGTGCAGATTTGGGACCAGTCCCTCTAGGATTTTCCAGGTGTAGATGATACATCTTTCTCTCCTGCGTTCCAGGGAGTACAAGTCAAGGGATTTCATGACTATCAAAGGTCGAATTTATTCGAGTCTCATTTTTGTTTACAAATCAGTAATCTAAACATTCATCCCTTCAAGGATATACGTCCATGAAGGTACTGGGCTCTTTATCAAAGGAATTCTTCCTCTGAGCTAACCTGCCCTTCTTCAGCGAGAACCTGCTGGCCTCCCATTCCCCAGGAGCTGTACGAATCCTGCGGATTCAGCACTTACCAATGAATGTAATAATCGACTCACCCATGTACAAGATCTTGAAAATTCCCTCCAGAATTTCTCGAATTAAACACAATAGCAGATTTCAATAAAAAAATCGAACGTACTAGATTTTTTTTTTTGTCTTCACTACTGTTACTACGTCCACACACAAGTGTTGAAACTCCATAAATTTATTTCGGTGTAAACCCTATCATCATTATGTAATATTCAAATTTATTAATAGTAACAGCAGTAGCATGTTGTACGCATAAGCAAACCAGGATTATAATTAAGCCATAACACCCAACATATCGAGGGTGTACACGTCATTATGGCAGACGACAGACAGTGGAATAAGCTGACAAGTGGTAATTCAAACAATTAAGCAGGAAGAACCTCATTTGACCAGGTTTCGCCCCACAGTGGGGGGAGGGGTTAAACTTCTCACTGTAGGTGAAAGGTCGTAAAATAAAGGCTCTATACTTAAAGTCTAAGAGTGTCATTAAGACTTACCTGAACACCTGGTAGAAGCTGCCGCCAGCCAGGTAGACGAAGGGTATGAGCAACGGCGCCACCGTCGTCAGGTCGATCAGATGGATCCTGGGAAACATAGTGACACCGGCTCGCTCTTGCTTACTCGGTGGTTCTCGCGCTTTCCAGAAGCTCTGATGACTCCGTCCACCTGGCACTCTCAAGCCAAGTGCTCGAGTCTTTCCCTGTTACTCTGGTCCTTTTTACACACTTGTCCTCTCTCTCTCCCCTAGTGCTCCAGTGGTCTGCCAACTCTTTGGTGGATTTTCATGCTCTTCAATGTTGGTCTTTTAACTTTTCAGCAGTTCTAAGTGTATGTCTCCCAACGTTGCCTAGCACTGGAGTGAAGCAGATATTCCAAGCTGTCTAGTGCTGGAGTGAAGCAGATATTCCAACGCTGTCTAGTGCTGGAGTGAAGCAGATATTCCAACGCTGTCTAGTGCTGGAGTGAAGCAGATATTCCAACGCTGTCTAGTGCTGGAGTGAAGCAGATATTCCAACGCTGTCTAGTGCTGGAGTGAAGCAGATATTTACAGTTTTTAGAAATGTTTGTACTTCAACTTTAAAAGCTCAAGATGTAATAATGTTCATGTTATTGTCTTGGTCAAGTCTTAATTAATACAAAGTATAATATTCTCAAACTGAGGGGCTGGTTATGGGACCAGATCACTTTTGAGCGGTAGGTATCATTTAAAAACCACCTAGACCAGCAGGCAGTTTCAGTATGGCAGTGCACGTGTAGGCTCACAGACTAGATCAGCCTGCCAGAGGCCTGACCCACGAAAGGCACACATGTGACCCAGGTTGGTATGCAAGATGTGCGGGGCACTATTGGGACGTAGGCCTGATGAGGGACGTCCACTGCTGGCTGACAGAGGGACTTTAGGCACTCTATACACAGCTACTTTAGTATTTAAGGTAAGGTCGAGGCACACAGTGTACGTAAGTACACACCAACCACTTATCTTCACTTCTCTTGATGCATCTTCACTTCAACTTTCAAACTGCTCCTAAAATAACAAACACATTAATCACCTTTGCCTTGCCAGTGTAGCTTTGAAGTCACTAAATAATTTTGCACTTTTCGTTTTACAGAATAGATAATGGTTAAAAACATAACCGTTCCAAACTACTACCTGCATATTAAACACCATGAATGAGCTGCAAAACGTCACGCACGGAGCACAGTCGTCGTGTTCACTCAACCACGTACATTCCTACACGGACGGCGCACGCGCCATCACGAACTCTTACAAAGCGTGACCGGCCCACACTATATAACGCGATCACTGCGGCAACGCTCACTGTAAATCATCCCAGACCCATTCATCATTTAATCAATAATACAAAATTGATCATTTGTTGTCGCGTTAGCAACCCGCATTTGTTTCGACTTGTATTCTCAAAGCTGGACCAGGATGCTCATATGAATACATTTCAGTGAAAAATTCGGAATATACGAACATATTTTTGAGACGAGATATTTAAAAGCCTATACAATATGCTGCATACAAACTAAAAAACAAAAAGTATCCACGATAATGCGGAAAGGAAAGCCAAATTATGTAGAATAAATACTCTCTAAACGATTAAAAAAAATTATCAGATGAAATCTCCCTTAATCATGAGAACATTGTTAGGAATGAGAGCAAAACATTATCAACAATAGAAGTTTCTATTCACAATTTTTTCGCAATGATTTTGTGGAGGGATGTGCGCACCCGTCTCACTCCCACGCGTCTTCTACAGTGGGTAGCCTATTACATTACAATCACTTGGGCGAACACTGGGGGTGGCTCGAGTCACCATGTGTTGGGACCCCCTGGTAAACATGATGGGCACTAAAGGCTTACACGTGCCACAATGTCAATATTTTTGTTGACGTCACACTCTCTGCCGTCCACTCTCACACGTCACTTCAATCCCCACAGCACACAATTCTCCAGGCGGGCTAGCCTCTCAGCTACACGTGTAATCAGGTAAAGTGGTAGGAGTGTGGCGTGAAGGAGGGTAGCAAGTATCAGCTCGTACGGCACTAGGAGAGGGATGTAAGCAGTGTGCCTCACCGACGCTCCCCACTACAAGACTGACGGCCTCCAGGACCTGCTGGCAGCCTCAACCTCCAGCCCTCCTGACCCGTCCGTCGCCTAGCAACCACTCCTACCACCCACACTGTATGTATTCTTAGATATATTTAATGTAATACAAATCTCCTCCCCACCTTTTCTTTTCCCTTGTATATATAATATTTGTTGGCCCGCTCTCTGATGATGGGGATATCTTCATAAACCTTAAAATTTATCCTGTGTATGGAATAGGCCACCTCACAATGACAATTCGCAAGTAATAGGAACTTTAGCTTTGCTGGAACGAAACCTTTGAAGCTCCCCTTAGTTAACACTTACTGAAATACTTGACGATATTCTCATTGCCCTACTGAAGTCTTCCAGTTCAGGCAAAAAAAATTCATATTATAAATGGTATACAACGCAGACAAGTTGATGAATAAGATGCATGTGCAACACTATCTTTAGTGATTAAACGTTTCGCCTGCGCTGCAGGCTTTTGATGATTAAACGTTTCGCCTGCGCTGCAGGCTTTTGATGATTAAACGTTTCGCCTGCGCTGCAGGCTTTTGATGTCTCCATTATATGTCGCCACTGTAATCAAATGAAGAAGCCTACTGAGCGGGAGAAACGATCCAACAATAAACATACCAAACTGGTGTACACGTGTTTTAAAATAAAAACAGCTCATTAACCCAAAAACAATATCCTCACGTTGCCCAATTTATAAATGATATGCAAGATGCTTAAGGTAACCAAGAAAATTGAAAACGAAATTAATGTGGATAAATTCAGATTTAAAAAGGATACAGGTAAACACTGGATAATAAACTGATAAATATGGCCATTCAAGTTAAATAAACAAACTCTTGCAACTTAACGAAATATTTATTAAAGGCAAAGTTTTGAATTAATGTTTCAATAATTACACAGGTCCATCAAGCAAATTCTTTTTAATCTTCCTGTGTGAATTTACCAGATACAAGAGTTAAAATGGTTGAATGAGTTGGCACGATGGCCAAGATTGCTCACTACAGCTATACTTTCTCACTTCCTTCTTTATTATCCCCCCCCATCCTTCTTCTTCCCCTCCGCCTGATGCCTAGCTTCAATCCATGTAAAGATACGCCTGCTGGGAATACAAGAGTCCGAAGTACCAAGATCTGCTGATGAAGGCCTAAGAGGATGCCTGCTGATGAAGATGCGACGCCAGAAGACACTCCCCACCGTGGGGAGCTACAGCAAGAGAGAAGAAGAAGTCACCCCCCACCCGGGGGGCCCCAAGAAAGAAGACAGAAGAAAGAAGATGACCGACACCCTCTACCCAGGGGGCCAATGTCGGGTCACCATTTGGAGAAGACCCGGGCTGGTGGTACCGGCAAACCTACAACAACAACAATGAGTTTGCATGCTTATTACGATCCAACAGGCCTACTACATTGCCCTCAAATTTCTCATTTCAAATTGACATTTCTTACCTCATTTAAGAAATCCACTCAGTGTAGTGGAATATAAGACAAAAATTGAGGAGCACTGTTGTAGGCCTATTGGCTCATGCTAGTAATGTCTTTAGACCAGCCTGTCCTTTTATGATGGTAGTTTTTTGACGAGGTACTCAAACGTCATTTTTTAGAGCTTAGATTTTGAAATCTCATTTTCTTTATTTTAATTTAGGCTTACTTCATTATTTAAGTTATACAAGATTATAAACAACGTACATCTGGCAACGAATTGATAAAAAAAAGGCCTGGACACATCTGGCAACGAGGTGGCTGATAAAAAAAAAAGGTAACATTAAAATCTGAACATTTATCACTCATGGTGTGAGAATGGGTAGTTACGTCAGAAAAACCAAGCTACGTGGTGTTTATTATTAATATGATATAGTTAACTCTTGCTCGAACTTTGTAAAATGCTATATAGTTCAAGGTGGCCGCACACCTTGGATGTTTCCAATTTTGATTTTTAACAAAATATGGCCAAAACAACGACTTAATAATCTGAGGTATAAGATTCAATAAATTAAACCACTCGTTGGAACAAAGCCGTTAATGTGTACCAGTGTGGAAGACTTCATTATGAGGGAGTGGTTTCTGGAAACCCGGAGGCCCAATCGTTGGAACGAAGTATAATGCATACCAGTTTAGCGGACTCCTTCCATATAATATCAGTGAGTGGTTCCTGGAAACCTGGACACCCAATATATCACTGGTACTTGTGTGCTTTCATTTAGTACATCATGTACCACTTGAGTATGATTTTGATACTAATATTCATAAAATGTTGTCATTATCAGACTAAAAAAATAAATTCGTGCCATGATGGCAAACGAAAACGAAAACTAGTTTGGTAGACAGGCGAAGCTTAAATCTTACAAATTGCTACTTATTTCTGGGCTGTCAGCTAAAATATGACTTCATACCAAAAATACCAGACGTGTTATTACGACTTTTATCAACCTTCTGTCCCCCAGCTATTCTACACTGGTGTTAGTGACAATACAGTGGCAAATATTTTGAAACCTATCCACACCAAACCAAATCCAAGATGAGCCATTTCTCTTCCTCACATGGAATGATAGTCACGCACTGACATTCCTGGAATGTTCAGTGTGCAATTAGCTGTCCACTGCAACAGAGATATCAGTCCAAGCATCTACACCACTATGTGTCGATCCTTTTTTTTATACGAGGTGGAAAACTTGCCATCACATCTTACATCTATATTTTGATGAAGGGGTAATTCGGTAAGCCATCGGAAAACCTCGTTTAAATGATCAATGACTCCACTTAGGGGATGATCAAACAACTAAGACCAGCGTCAGGAAGGAAGCTTTGTGATTTAAGAGTGCTTGAGCCTAGCAGATCACTCGGCGCTCTTGATAGGAAATAAAAAACATACAGAATATACAAGTAAAATTTACAAACAATAAAAAAGGGATCAGCATGAATAAAACACACAACACAAATGAATATCAGTACACAACATTAAAATAATCAGTAATTAAAAATACCACTAATTTATTAATGTCAACAGATTCATTAGAAAGTTCCTCGATGTCCCTACAGGCATCCTGATAATTATAAAAAAACACGACGCAAGCGAAAAATCTAAAACCAAGAGCAGTTTAAATGTGCTCTACGGTCGGCTGCAACCCACTAGCTATACAGACGAATGGGGGAGAGGGGGAATGGAGGACATAAGCACCTGCAAGCAGGTGGATATGGGCGAGATGCTGAATCAACAGAGGGTCATCTAAAAGGATGGATTCCTAATGTAGTAGTAGTTCCAAATGCCCACGTAAGGCTTGAACTATGCAAGCCATTACAACCTGGTTGATCTGTCGTTTTTGCAGGTAGGTAGCTGTCTAGTTTTCTTTTAAAAACTTTTGCATTTGTTCTGGTAACATTTCAAGTAAAGCATACTATTAAAATTGTATTAACTGTATTAATACTAAAAGAAACAAAAGTTTTAAATCTTAGTTCTAACACATACATAATGCCTTATACTCTATTTTATCTGCCACGGGTACTAAGATTTAGGCCTTAGGAATAAGTTTATTGGCCAGCACCTGCTAAAGGTGCTGGGAAGGCGAGGTGCGGTCTCTCTGCCAGACACTGAGGTGCCGGCTGAGACAGCCCTTGGAGTCCCTTCCCTGAGTCATAGTCTTAGTCACCGTTCAACCTTATGCAACACTGAGTTATCTACTAACACTAGTAACTGGTGTTTCTAGAGGCAAGGCTGATGTTGCAGTCAAGCTACAGGCAGTGTTATTCATCACACCAAGTTATCCACTGTCACTAGCGGTTTGTTACAAGGCAAATTGTGTTGCAGCCAAGCTTTGTGTTATAACCTCACACAACGCAAGCAGCCTGCGTTGCAGCTAAGTTATTGTTATACAACAGTGACACCTCATTCATACTTGCCTACGGTCACACCAATGCCTCCCTGGGATGCAAATTATATATACACACACACACATATGGTATGCTTTGTTAGGGACAGCGTTAACGCTAAACCTGTATGGGTTATTATAGCTCCTGGGGAGTGGGAGGTAATTAATTATGACCTCAGGAATGGAATGTTAACTTGAAATTAAAAGTCCCTCGCTGTTTACCCATAATAAGGGACTCCCTTGAAGCTGGGGACAGGACCCCTCTATAGAACAATTTTACATTCTGCCACGTGCTCGGTTTGAAATGAAAAGCAAGTGTGCTATAGGTTCAATAATAGAAGACTGTGTCCATATCTGTTATCCAGGACTATTCAACCTACTACCCGTAGGTATAAATGCTGCTGGAACAAAGATAAAAATATTAAAGAGGAAACTAGACAAATTTCAACGGGTTGCAGTGGCTACGTAGGCCTGTGGTGGGTTGCAGCCAGCAACAGCCAGATTGATCAAGGAGCCAACGAGACGTCACAGGTGGTTGGGCCAACAGCCACAAAGCTGGCACGGCAAGTGGTCCTGTGACAAGCAATGCAGCTGATCCGTGATATCCTTGTGTCAGCTTAACTCAATGATGCTTTAAACGTTACCGCTATCATTTCCACAGGTTTTATTATATTTTCACCTGTATGGTGAGTCATACAGAGCCTGGGAAATGGGATGTTATCAAGACTGATCACGGAAAGAAAGATTAGTTCCAATTTCTTGGATCAAGTCCTACAGCTGCAACGCCACCTCTTCCCCTTGAAGGGTGGACAGGTTGCAAAATAAATAAATATTTCAGCAAATTGTGCATTACATTTTATTATTTATCTTACTGGAGATACTACTACAACAGTGTATGAATACTACTATAATATTTCTGCAAGTGTAGTAATTATATAACAGTATGGAGATAATGCCACCAGTGGATCGATAATACTGCACAAGTATCAACAAGATGTAGAGATAACTACAATACTCATTCAGAAAGAAGAATACAGTGGAAGCTTTAAAAACTAACCCAGATGAGGGTGAACAAGGGAGGGAGGACCTTGACTCAGAGCGTTCACGTCCTGCTCCCGCCTCACTAGATCAATATAGCCACTCCACCAGGCAATAACTGTGTACCATACATGATCAACACTAGAGAAGTCCAATACGAATAACCCACATGGGTTAACCTTTTTTTTGAATATTATTATTATAATCAAGTTAAACACTAAACCCGAAGGTGCCAAGATAATGATAATAATAATAAAAGTTCAATATGAATTCCAAACACATCCTGTCGGTGGCAGTCAAAAGTTTAGGTACGCATAAAAATATCAACTCCCAGTCTCATTCTCTGTCTAAAGTTTTTTTTTTTAATTCTTCGCATTTCATGGTCTTTCGTTTTCTTATGAAGAACCCAAAACAATGAGAGACCCTTCGAGAACATAACTTTTGGTTGTAATAATTTTTATAGTTAATTCGATAGCCAACGTGAGAAAAACCCACACCAAAAAATGGCTTACTCATGAGTCTGTTAAGAATGTGCATGTCACATATACATGTCTTAAAGACATAAAAGAACCGATAACGGTTAAGCTGGTATCAAGACAACGTATGTACAAGTTTGAGTGAAACATAGTATTGCCTATACTTCAGCTTTAAAACGCTAATTATTAATGCGGGGCCCCACACTCAGGAGCCAGCGTTGTCACAATATATATGCACTGGTGGGTTGATAGAGGAAGATATCAGAGAATATACATGAAAATGTTCCGAGAGTCGAGCGTTTTTTTTTTGGCTTAATGACGAAGCATGGGTAGGTCTCTAATTAAATTATTTGCTGAAAAGGGGTGGGGGGAAAGGGAGTAGTGATATAGGGGGAATGGTAGAAAGTGTGCTTCCTCACGGTGTAATCAAGTGTCACTTATCTTTGTATAGATACAGCATCTGCTTAATTTTGAGTTCGTTTAGTTTTAATAATCCATTTGGAGGGAGGTAATCTGCTGAGAAGATTTGGAGGGCTTCTAGAAGTGCAAGGATTACCAGGGTGGGGTTTCCTGAGCATATCTACTAGCTGTCGCATGCAACACTAAGCTATTTCATATAAAAAAATAGCGCTAAACCTGTACGGATCATGTAGAACTGCAGTGTTATGTAATGCATAAGAATACACATTAGTGGAGTTGTGGGTTAGTGCAGGTGAAAAATTTTCAAAGCGTTGTAGGCAAGGCTGGGAGAACGTTGCGCTACAGAATTCGGTAAGGAACGGTTGATTTTCTTGGTTAAAAAGTACGGTACGATATTTTCCTTAAGATACAGTACGGCATTTTTCGGGTTCGGAAAACAAAAATACCATACCGTGCCGGTAGCGTTGGCCATATGGTGAAATTCGTCACCAGATTTCAGTAATTTGCGAATTTGCTAAGTACTTGGCGAGAGAACTGGACGATTGACGGGAACGAAATGACCTTACATCACTCTAAAGCAAAGTATAAACGACCTGTAACGGCTTGACGAAGCTCTTGAAGAGCGAAACGTTGCCACAATAAAATGTCACATTAGTTGCATGTGTCCATTTACCTAATAACCTGTTGTAATCTTGTACGTGGTGCGCTTCGCGGAACAGGTTAGGCTAGGTAAGATTCGTCACGAAACAGAACAAGTTTTTCCTGACGCGGGTCTTAGTTATATGATGACCCACCACTGGAGCTTTTGGTCATCTGACCGAGGCCTTCCGCTAGCTTACCGGTCTACCCCTTTAATTTTTTTTTTTTCGCGGAACAGCTTGGATTTCAGTAGACACGATCAGTTCACGTCCCGAGTTCCTGTCATGGATGCAATTACGTTTCGGAGATGCAACACAGGCCTGTTATATATTTAACTTTAGTACATTAGTTGTTGCAGTTAAATGTTTATTTTACTCCATCAATTTTTTTAAAAAGGACGCTTTAATTTTCAAATTATATATTTTAAAATATATACATTTGTAAATAAAGAATAAATATTTAAGAAAACTGCGTTTTTCAGTTATTGTATTAACCATAAAAGAACACAAGTCTGTCATAGTAAAGTGGTTAATTTGTTTTGTTATTCCCCTTTTTGTACACCAGTTTTTATAGCTAAATTTAGTCTTATAAAAATTACCCAACACAGTGGGCAACCGTTTCACTATTTACACAATTTTGAACATTTTTACACCCAAACAAAAAAGAAATAATGAAATATCCGCATAATCTTCAGATTTTATAGCCTTCATTAGCCTAAAAACTTTAAATGAATTTCTTAATTTATCCAAAATGAATATTCAGTGTGATGGAATTAGAAACTAAATGTACGATGTACGTATATCGTAAATCAAGGAGTGCGTGCTTTCTCTGTCAAATTCGTAATCATGCGAACGTCGTTTCCAACACCCGACAGTGATGGAAAGATGGTTAGGAAAACGCCGATACGGTTTGATGGAAAACAATTTGTTGTGTTCCAACTTGAACCAACGTTGTTGCCAGCGAAGGAGCTGAGACGGCACAAAAAGCTGAAAAATCATTAAGGTCGAGACTGCATAACCGAATAATAAATAATATAATTAGAATCGTAACTAAGCGCTAAACCCACAAGTCACAGAAGAATAAATAATAAAATCAGAAAAACGCTAAAGTCATTCTGTTCTGCACAGCTTTATTAAATTTACAAGTGCAATAGTGGAGGCTCTATCCTTTGTCTGCAAGCAACAAGTGAAACTCCTCTCACAGTTAGTCTTTGTATTAACATAAGAATGAAAGAACACTACAATAAGCCTATGGCCTTCGTTTCTCCGTGTCTTTGAACCATTGTTATTGTTGTTCCAAAATGTATATAGCTTCCCGTAACTGCTGTTTATCGCCCAAGTGAAATCTCTCTGCCCAAGACAGTGAATATTACAACCCATGCATGAATAAGACGACCTGAATCACAGAATGGATGGGACCCGGACCCGGGGAAGGGGGATTAGTAACCCAAGAATGCCAATTAGTGTGACGTATTTAAATTGCGGTCCTTGGGTCCTCGTCCTCAGGATGAAACCCACAAACTAACACTGGTACCTACTTACTGCTAGGTGAACGTCAAGTCTGGGGAAAAGAGGTATAAACACCCGACCGCTCCCCAAAGATAAAATCTGGAACTTTCGATTTGGGTAGGAGCAAGAGATCAATGTTCCAATCTTGGATATTAATAAAAACATAATTACTCTCTCAACATCTGTATAGTTCCTTAAAAGAATAATTATTATATTCTCAGGAAGCGCGAAAGTTATAAGGGTCATACCACACACTGATAATAGGATGTAATAAAGTTAGGTTCCAATTAACTGGATCAAGAACCCTTCACCAGAATAAAGGCACCATCCCCCTATGGTCGAATCAATATTTGTATTTCCCAATTTCAACCAGCAATTGCATTTAGTGGTTTGTTTGCAATCGTGTTATTACGATTTCTTGAGTTTTGAAGATACAATCTTAACGTTTGACAAAAGATAAGTCCTGATTCATGAAGAATACGTAATATGTAAAACCTATAAAATCAATCAAAACAAAATAAAAATAATTCAAATAAATCATACTGTTCGGCTTCGTTGTGTTATCATTTACCAAATTTCATCACTGCTTATAAATATTGTGCTTAAAAAGAGTACAACTTTAAAATTTAAACTATTAATCTGTAAAATGATTAAATTTAAGCTGAGTAAAGCACTATTATATTATTTTATAAATCGATACCTAATTATTAAAGTATGTTCGATACAAAAGTGCCAAACTTGTTTGGGTGATACCGTTTATTAATATAATACTACACATTAAAAAACTCCGACCCTACAAGCCTATTTTTATTTGGATATTTAAAAAAAAAAGTTTGCCTGTATTCCACTATGACAACACCCACTGCTTGTAATATGAATATACTTTTTTTACGTTAGCAGTAATACTCAGTCTATCATAATTCTCAACGACAATCATACAACTGATCATGCAATAAGCATGATATAACATACTTGAGCATATATTATCTATTTAAAAAAAACATTAGAAATTAATCCCGGCAAATTATTTGAAGACGACGTCTGCAAGCATTTACAAAACATATTCAATAATGGCATGTGTATTGTGTGTAGACAAGCCTGCGCGTGTACAGGCGCACCTCAGCGCGCGCACGTGCGCCCGCGATAATTTCAAACTCTGTCCATATACCAATCTTCATTATAACCCATCCCACCGTCCAGATTGAGCTTTAAGTATTCTTTAGAGACCTTCGTGATATAAATGGACTCTCGCCACCAATATCTTTGGTAATTAGTTGATAATTGTGGCTGGAATCTTATATTGCTCTCCTGGTAGTCATCAGCTGATCAACGTCAAGGGTCCAACACTGGACCATCCTGTATTGTAAGCGATAATGGCTTCAGTACACATATATAAAGGAACTGTGAGAGGAATACTTACATGACTACTCTTGATAATAGTGATGAGATCATTTGTAGACGATGGTAACTGCTAGGTTGGCTACAAAATAAGAGAACGTGGGAGGTGGTCATCGACGTTGCTCTCTCACTCTCACCATTTTGAACTGTGACGTTGTGTTGTGTCACGTGACTCCACATGTCTACCAACCCTCCCACCTCCCTCACATCCTCTCATATTCCCGCTTTTATTTACTGCTTTACTCATAACTTCTCCCTAACTGCTCATGTACGGTATATAAACTTAGTCATCCATTGTTCAAAATTGTTTCTCGTAAATACCGTGATTGCTTAATTGAGGAAATCTTGGTGGGCAGCAGCCCTGTCGTCGCAGGTTGTTCAATATCTTGCTGTGTGTTGCAGGAATACTCTACTTGCAAGGTGTGGTGGCTTCATGCTGCTGAGGGGCTCTTGATCCAGGGAACTAGAGCTACCCTTCTCTTTGTTGGATCAAATTTGATTACCTCCCAATTTCCAGGGGATGTATGAACCTTACTTCCCTGGAATAGCTCCAAAATAATATACCCGCTTTTGTATTGATCTAAATTTAAATACTATTAAATGTCAAAATCAATCATATAAAGTGTAACAATATATGCAAATTACATGCATCATATATTAACAAAATTTGTTTTAACAAAAGTAGCTGCAGTGCACTGTGCGGCTACCCTGATCTAGATGACATTGTTCAATGTTAGAGTAATGACTGTGTTTACCTGGCACTGTCACCCATCATGCAGGATGGGTGCCACGGTCATACTTCACACACGATGGGTGTCTAAGCTGGCAAGCTTAATCAGTAGGGTGACAAGGATATAGTTATTATTATTATTATTATTACATTAATGGGGGAGGAGGGGAAGTGCTAAGCCCGTAGGGGTTACACAGCACCCGGGGAAATTTTTAGGTTCGATCCAAAGAATAGGAGTACAGGACCAATTCCTTAGATAAAGATCCCCCTTACTGGCATCAACCCCTCTCAAAGGAGGTTCCTTGATGCCGGTGAGCGATTCTTGTTCCAAGAAATGGGACCTGCCTTTCCCTTCCTTGGATCGAACTTGAATGCCTCCCATTCTTTTAGACGCTATATGACCCCTAAGGTTTTACAGCTCTTCATGAATATAATAAACATACTGGCGTCAAGGCACCTTCCTTGAAGGGTTCAGTAACTACAGCAGCTTCAGAAGTTTCTAACGTCATTAAATACATTGTACGGTATGCCAGTATCTTGCACTCAATACTTAAATACTGAAATTTTCTTACATATAATTATTTTGCCCAAAATATGACTTCCAGACGAGTTTATAATAACATTTTCCAAAGTTTGAACAATAGCTGTAGTGTTTTTCTTATGAGGGGAAAGATGGAGTAGATCACTCCACCTCATGATGAAGCACTTTACATCTTAATCACTTTATATATCAGGGAAATTATGTACACTGCTTTATTATATTTATTTTATTATTATTAACACATCGGCCATCTCCCACCAAGGCAGGGTGGCCTAAAAAGGAAAAACTTTCATCATTCACTCAATCACTGTCTTGCCATTGGTGCGCTTACACTAGTTTTAAAACTGCAACATTAACACCCCTCCTTCAGAGTGTAGACACTGTACTTTCCATCTCCAGGACTCAAGTCCAGCCTGCCAGTTTCCCTGAATCCCTTCATAAATGTTACCTTGCTCACACTCCAACAGCACGTCAAGTCCTAAAAACCATTTGTTCATTCGCTCCTATCTAACACACTCAAGCATGCTTGCTGGAAGTCCAAGCCCCTCACACACAAAACCTTCTTTAGCCCCTCCCTCCAATCTTTCCTAGGCCGACCCCTACCCCACCTTCCCTCCACTACAGATTTATATTGACTTTGAAAGTGTATAAATCTGTAGTGGAGGGAAGCGGTAGGTCGCCTAGAAAGGTTGGAGGAGAGGGTAAGGAGGTTTTGTGTGCAAGGGGCTTGGACTTCCAGCAAGCATGTGTGAGCGTGTTAGATAGGAGCGAATGGAGACAAATGGTTTTTAGGACTTGACATGCTGTTGGAGTGTGAGTAAGGTAACATTTATGAAGGTATTCAGGGAAACTGGCAGGCCGGACTTGAGTCCTGGAGATGGGAAGTACAGTGTCTACACTCTGAAGGAGGGGTGTTAATGTTTCAGTTTTAAAACTGTAGTGTTAGCACACCTCTGGCACGACGACACTAGAGGACAGGAGGGTTAGGGGAGACATGATAACGACATATAAAATACTGCGAGGAATAGATAAGGTGGACAGAGACAAGATGTTCCAGAGAGGGGACACAGAAACAAGGGGTCATAATTGGAAGTTGAAGACTCCTATGAGTCAAAGGGATGTTAGGAAGTATTTCTTCAGTCATAGAGTTGTCAGGAAGTGGAATAGCTTAGAAAGCGACATAGTGGAGGCAGGAACCATACATAGTTTTAAGACTAGGTTTGATAAAGCTCATGGAGCAGGGAGAGAGAGGACCTAGTAGCAATCAGTGAAGAGGCGGGGCCAGGAGCTATGACTCGACCCCTGCAACCACAAATAGGTGAGTACAAATAGGTGAGTACAGTGATGGAGTGAATGATGAAAGTTTTTCTTTTTCGGGCCACCCTGCCTTGGTGGGAGATGGTCGATGTGTTAATAATATTAATTATATTAATAATGACATAATGGTTAATATAGAAATATTGGTATGTAATTACCCATATATAAGGCTACTGATTCCTCAAGAAAGTTATCCTGATTGTACCATTTCAGTTACGGACATTCAATAGATTGGTAGCAGGCTGGAATGATAGTCATGGAAGTACAGCAAGTTTGCTTGGTAGCCCCACGCCAGGCTGTAGGCCCAGCTATGCTGTGCCTGTTCAATTAGCAAGAATAGAAAAGGGCACACTGAGCTGAGTTCTAGGTCTAAACTAGGTCCACCAGGTGGGAGCACAAGTGTTAGGCAGTAAGAAGCATAATATGAAGGAGTGACTGAGCTTACACGATGCTAGTGAGGGGCTCTTGATCCAAGGAATTGGGTTTGTTCTCCCCTTGGATCAAATTCAGTTGCCTCCCATTCCCCAAGCACTGTATAACCCCTACAAATTTAGTGCTTTACCCTTAAATATAAGTTTACTGGGAGGGGAATACTATAACACTCCCCTTAATCCACAGCATATTAGGGGCTTTTGGCATGTACATCTCATTAATAACTATATTTCTTGTCTACCATGTATCATTGTACCATGTCTCAATAAAGTATTATTATTATTATTATTATTATTATTATTAATATTAAGGGAGTGTTGTAATATCAAAGAAAAGTACATTTACAATTAGTAGTCTACTGAAGCTTCTATCTAAGCTGCCCTTTTTTCATTCGGTACCCATTTCAGAGTTTGCTTCTGTGAAACAGGTCTTCCAAGACCACAGACCTCCAGTCAAGTACGTATGTGATTGAGTCTCATCTTTTGCCTTTGGTCAAGGCTTGCCCTGTTCTCCAGATTCTCTCATGACTAAGGCTCAGCCTCTTCTTTGTAACTAGCTTGTCCTACCCCCTTTACATTCCATCTCAAGTAAGGTTGGAGCAACATCACAGGATAATGCAAAGACACATAATGCAGGACAAGACTTTATTAGACAATGCTGAACTCCAAGTCATCCTTTAATAATTTATGTAGAATTAAAAATATTAAGCCTTTTCAGGCAAAAACACTGTTTGTATTACTGTAAGTCCCCTCGCCACACATTATAAAATTCTGCAACTTTTATACCATACAATTCTGCCTACCAAAGAAATGCATTACCTACTGATGGGCCACAGCTTCACAGATAGAAAGACAAGTAGAAATAAGGAATATATGGGTCTCTATGCACAGCATAGTTTTTAATCATAGCTTCCCTGACATTGAAACCCTAGCCCAATCAGCCCATGGTGTTCACTTAAAGGTGACTATCCTTGTGGGTAAAGTTATGGCAAACCTCTGGACTTAATAGCAAAAATGCATCTGTACAAGTTGTGAAAAAGCACGACGATATCTGAGCATGTTTGGCTCACAACTGAAAGACTTAAGTTTCACCCATTGGAAGTTGAGACATATAGGCAGGTCTCCTTATACCTGTTGCCCCTGTCTCTGTAGCAATGTTAGTCAACTGTTGTGGGCCTTAATGGAAATAAGCCAAACTGCTAGACTTCCTTTGATTATCCTGATCAATAGCCCTCTGGAATTATAATCCAAAGAAACTCTTCTACTTTAATATACTGTACATGTTCTTAGTAGCCAAGGTTAGCTGAACAAACAATAATAAAGCATGTCTTTTATTTGTTATAGCATTAAACATGTACAACATTATACTCTAAAACAAACCAATAATAAAATGTAAACTAAAAACTAGCATTTACCATCACAAGTTATCACATAATCACTTACTTTATTTCATATAAATTTTAATGCAATCATAACTCAGTTTTTTTAATAGACAGTATATACTGTACTTTTACAATGCTTACATTGCAAGCATAACAAGCTCAATAAAAATATATTGTAAATTTCTGCACCATTAGTCTTATATCAACTAAAATGATTCTTGGACAGAATTACTGTATTATTAAAACTTCAATAAAGCTGTTAAGGATAATAGCAAATACAGTGGTCCCTCGGTTTTCGCCGAAAATTCTTTCCAGAATGCTGCTCAAGTGCCATAACCGAATGAATTTACTTCCTTAAGAAAGAATGTCACGTAGGTTAGTCTGTTTCAGACCCCCAAAAATACACTTGCAAAAGCACTTACGAAAATACACTTACATAAATGTTCGAGTTTGGAGATGACCGAAAACCGAGGGACCACTGTAATATAATTACCCACTACTCAACCATCACATAAAATAGTGGAAAGAGGTTTATTTGCATAATAAACTACATTATCACATTAATCCAAGTGCTACTGTTTTATAAAAAAAAATGTAAAATGAGAACCAATTACTCAAATCAACTGAAAACAAATGATAATGCCTTTGTTGAAGTCAGTACAACAGGTGTGATAAAAATGCCATATGGTACTGTTGCAGCACTTTCTCCAAATTTGTGGGGATACTTTCCTAAAGGTTACAAGGAATCCACTGTATGACCCTGATGGGTTTAGTTTTTAGTTCTGATTGTAATAATAACAATACAGTGCAACCCCAAGTTTCGGCCGCTTCGAGTTTCGAGTGCTTTTTTTGGCTAAATTTTGTTCCGAGTTTAGCACTGTGCCCCATGTTTCGGCCCGCGTACCAGACCTGTCCACCTGCCCGCACAGGCGTCGTGAGTCAGTCTGGCTTTGTTTATCCTCGAGTGAACATTACCCTCTGCGCTCATCCAAACATTTCACAATACTATAATTCATTGTGTTTGGTGCTTGTTGAATGAGTGAGACTGTTACATAATTAACCATGGGCCCAAAGAAACTTCCTAGTGCCAGCCCTTTGGTAAAGAAAGTGAGAAACAGGATACTAAACACGATACTAAAGCAAGGACAGCACGAAACTAACTCCTCCAATGTTGTTGGAGGTATATAGGGCTACTGACAACACCGCCACCTCTGCCGCTGCCTTCACCACCATGTAAGGCTTATTCTCTCAGTGGCCCTTATACACCCAACAACACCAACACAACACCACTTGTGACATAGGTAATGACATATTTCATTCATGTTTCTATGTTATTAGTATTGTTTATTATGTCATATTAGATGAACTGTGATAGATAAGCCGTAGAGTTGATATTAGCATCATATTTAAGTATCTTGTCCTGTCCTGGAGGACAGTGCTCCTGAGGGTGCTAGTGTTGTCCTGGAGGACAGTGCTCCTGAGGGTGCTAGTGTTGTCCTGGAGGACAGTGCTCCTGAGGGTGCTAGTGATGTCCTGGAGGACAGTGAACCAAAAGGAGACACTGGCCCTGGTGATGAAACAAATAAAGACGACGCTATTCAATTCACAGGGGTACAAAATAGCGATACTGCTGGAGCTGGAACAAAAGGGGATGATGCCTCAGGGAACAGTGTCGACACATTACCAGCAAAACCTGGTAGAAGCACTGATGTCCATACAGGGGGATAGATAGGGAGGAAACAGAAAAAAATGCACCAGCAGCGAACGCAGCTACAATGAATCCTAGCAAACGGAAATCTAATCTATGCAAATACTATGCCTTGGGTATCTGCAGGCACGGTATATCTGGTAAAACAGGTGGGACATGCACCTTTGACCACCCCAAAAAATGCCTCACCCACATGGCAACAGGAGAGCGCAACTTCCCCTCCTGTAACTTATTTCACCCAGAAATGTGTCACTCATCAATCCATGAAAGAAAATGCTACAATGCATACTGCCAGGCACATCATCTAAAGGGGACAAGACACAGACCAGCCAGACTATGGGAAACAAAAGAGGGGAGCCACAATCCCTCCAGGGATGGAGTTTTTTAGGGCCAGGAGGGAAAAAAGACTGGCAAGAAATGACAATAATCCTACATCAACTGAAAACACTTCTGGAGCAGAGGTACGGACACTGGCCTCCACTCCAGAACAACAGATATTAAGAGCCAGCAAATAAAAAAACCCTAAATTCTACCAATATAACGACATTTGTCTTTGCAAACATACAGGGTCTAAAACCATCAAAAAACAACAAAATTCCTTACATCAAGGGACTGCTCAAGGAGTCAAATGCAATGTTCGTGGCATTCACAGAGATCCACATAAAGGATCATTATGACAACGAAATATGGATCCCAGGTTATAACCTATTCAGATGCGACAGACTAAACAGGCAACAAGGGGAGGTTGGCCTGTACGTCACAGAGTCGCTCATTTGCTCAGAACTACTAAACACCTCAAATGATGTAGTTGAAGTTTTGGCGGTAAAGACTGAAAACCAAAACCTTGTCATTGTGGTGGTATACAAGCCTCCAGATGCAACTTCCCAGCAATTCCAGGAGCAACTTTTGAAAATTGACCACTGTCTGGAAAATCTCCCAACTCCTGCCCCAAACATCTTACTACTAGGAGATTTCAACTTGAGACACCTAAAATGGAGGAGTATAGCAAACAATGCTTTAGCAGAGATCACCCCAGGAGGCAGCACAGATGAAAATTCACACACACACACGAACTATTAAATCTCTGCACCAAATTCACCTTAAACCAGTAAATATTAGAGCCTACAAGACTAGAAAATACGCTGGACCTCATCTTCACTAACAACGACGATCTGATACAGAATACTATAACCGTATCAAAGACAATACACTCAGATCACAACATAATAGAGGTACAGACATGTATGCACAGGACTCCTGACCAGCAAAATGTGATCAGTCAGGAAGGTCTCTTCACAAAATTCAATTTTAATAACAAAAACATACAATGGGATCAAGTCAACCATGTCCTAAATGAAACATGCTGGGAAGATATCCTAAACAACACGGATCCGAACAGTTGCCTAGAAAAACTGAACTCTGTGGTTCTTGAGATCTGCTCAAGACATATTCCATTAAGAAAAAGAAAGAGAAGATGTAAACTAGAAAGAGAGAGACGCTCCCTATACAGATGAAGGCGAAGAGTCACAGAGCTGCTGAGAGGGGCCAATATATCTGAAATACGTAGAGAGGCACTGGTCAATGGAATTGCAAATATCGAACTTAAACTGAAGGAATCTTACAGAAGACAAGAATCACAGGAAGAACTAAAACCCATAAAGGAAATTGAAAACAAAAAACAAAATACTTCTTCTCTTATGCCAAATCTAAGGGAAAAACAACATCCAGTACTGGGCCTCTGCTTAGGCGGGATGGGACATACACAGATGACAGCCAAGAAATGAGTGAGATATTAAAGTCCCAATACGACTCAATGTTCAGCGAGCCGCTGCCCAGACTAAGGGTCGACAATCCAAATGAATTCTTTATGAACGAAATGCAAAATTTGGTCATTTCAAAAAGTCTCGGATATTATTCTAACTCCATAAGACTTTGAAAAGGCAATAAATGACATGCCTATACACTCTGCCCCAGGCCCAGACTCATGGAACTCCGTGTTCATCAAGAATTGCAAGAAGCCCCTATTGTGTGCCTTCAGCATTGTATGGAGAGGGAGCATGGACACAGGGGTCATCCCACACACACTAAAAACAACAGACATAGCCCCACTCCACAAGGGTGGCAGTAAAGCAACTGCAAAGAACTACAGACCGATAGCACTAACATCCCATATCATAAAAATCTTTGAGAGGGTTCTAAGAAGCAAGATCGCCAACCACATAGATACCCATCAATTACACAACAACACGGGTTTAGAGCAGGTCGCTCCTGCCTGTCCCAGCTCCTGGACCACTATGACAGGGTCCTGGATGCTGTTGAGGATAAACAAAATACAGATGTAGTATACACAGACTTTGCAAAAGCTTTCGACAAGTGTGGCCATGGCATAATAGCACACAAAATGCGTGATAAAGGAATAAAAGGAAAAGTTGGTAGATGGATCTATAACTTCCTGACAAATAGAACACAAAGAGTAATAGTAAACAGAGTAAAGTCCCAGGCAGCCAAGGTGAAAAGCTCTGTTCCACAAGGCACAGTACTCGCTCCCATTCTATTCCTCATCCTCATTTCTGACATAGACAGAAATGTAAGCCATAGCTCCGTGTCTTCCTTTGTGGATGACACTCGGATTGCCATGGCAGTGACCTCCATTGAAGACACCACAAGACTCCAAGTGGATATCAACCAAATCTTCAAATGGGCCACTCAAAACAATATGAAGTTCAACGAGGAGAAATTTCAACTACTCAGATATGGAAAACTTGAGGAAATAAAAAATGTATGTACGTATCAAGGTATACGACAAATTCTAACCATACAATAGAGCGAAAAAAAAAATGTGAAGAACTTGGAAGTGATAATGTCAGAGGATCTCGCTTTTAAAGACCACAACAATGTATCTACCTCATCGGCTAGGAAAATGATAGGATGGATAATGAGAACCTTCAAAACTAGGGATGCCAAGCCTTTTCTCTCTCTAGGCTGGAATACTGCTGTACACTAACGGCCCCCATCAAGGCTGGCGACATTGCAGACCTGGAAAGTGTGCAAAGAACTTTCACAGCACACATAAGTATGATAAAGCACCTAAATTACTGGGAACAGTTAAAGGTCCTTGATCTGTATTTCCTGGAATGCAGGCAAGAGAGATACATGATAATATACACTTGGAAGGTCCTGGAGGGATTGGTACCAAACCTGCACACGAAAATCACTCCCTATGAAAGCAAAAGACTCGGCAGGAGATGCAACATTCCCCCGATGAAAAGCAGGGGCGCCACGAGTACAATGAGAGACAACACCATAAGTGTCTGGGGCCCAAGACTGTTCAACTGCCTCCCAGCATACATTAAACTACATAATAATAGACCCCTGGCTGTCTTCAAGAAGGCACTGGACAGGCACCTAAAGTCAGTACCTGACCAACCGGGCTGTGGTTCGTACATCAGTTTGCGTGTGGCCGACAGTACCAGCCTGGTTGATCAGACCCTGATCCACTATGAGGCCTGGTCTCAGACCGAGCCGTGGGGGCGTTGACCCCCAAAACCCTCCCCAGGTAAACTCCAGGTTTCCAAACAAACTCTCCTGCCTCTCCATATGCCAACAAGAGTCTTCAATAAAGGTAAAACTGATTTAAATATTCATTTATCCATTAAAATTAGTGCTTTATATTTATTTCTCATTGTTTTCTGTATGTAAAACTATATTTATTCTTTAATAAATGAATTTTTTGTGAATATTTTTGGGTGGAACGGATTAATTGGATTTACATTAGTATTTATCGGAAATATTGCTTTGACTTTTGGCTGCTTTGAGTTTAGGCCAAGCTTCTGGAACGGATTACGGCCGAAACTCAGGGTTCTACTGTACAGGGAATCCAAAAACTGTGGTAACCACTAAATGTTTTTTTGTATAAAATATAATGAATAATAGATTTAGGCATATTTTTTGGTAAAGAAACCATACTGCTCTAATGTTGCCAATATCAGCAATCATAAAAAAATAACTGTATTCAGAAAGAAAAAGTGATTTCGGCATGAAATATCCAATGAGCAAATTTTCAATTAAATTCTATGCCAAAAGAAACTGGTCAGTGATTTTTTAATTATTTGTGGGAGATCAAAAAGAAAAAAAAATGCAAATGCATGAATTTGGATACCACAAATTTGTAGGGTTTATTGTACAGTATTAAGGGCAAATTATGTACGTATATTGTTTTTAATTTTTAAATTATTTTACATACGTACATTAAGCATGTTTTAGAGAGGCTAATTTTCCTAACCAAAGAGGCCAAAAGTATACTTGTGATTAATACAAATAAAGAGTAAAAAATGAAGTGAGATATGTATATTAACTGTGAGAGTGAGGGAAGATGAAAAGTTTTAGACAAAGTGCTTGTATGGCTAACTGTGACAATGTAGTCATTAATCACACTGGCAGATGTCCTAGTCCATGAGAGAAAGGGGCAAGAAAGGGAGGGAAGGAAGGAAAGGTAGAAATGGAATGGAGAGAAAGAGAAATAAGATGAATGGAGAGAGGGATGGGACAAGAGAGAGAGAGAGAGAAAGAGAAATAAGATGAAAGGAGAGAGGGATGGGACAAGAGAGAGAGAGAGAGAGAGAGAGAGAGAGAGAGAGAGAGAGAGAGAGAGAGAGAGAGCAGAGAGACAGAGAGAGAGAAGAGAGAGAGAGAGAGAGAGAGAGAGAGAGAGACAGACAGAGACAGAGACAGAGAGGAAGGGATGAGAAATGAAAGAAGGGTAGGAAGATGAAGTAGTAGACTGCTGGAAGAGAAACCAAGAGGAAGGAGGTACCTAGTATGTGCTCCAACCACTAGAAATGATTAAACTTATGACAAACTAAACACTGGAAATGGGATGCTACAAGCACCATTCTGCTCCTTTAACCTATAACAGCTAATAACTGGAAATGTCCACAGAAGACAGGAGAAGGAATGGAAAACCATAACTCTATATAAAGTCATAAAAGCATGTGAAAAATTAAAGAACAATTATTACTTGGTGCTAGCAATAGGCAGAACAAGAAGCCATAATATTGAACTACAGTGCATTCAAAGCAGTACAAAAAAGAACACAAAAGTATTTCTTCAGAGTGGCTAATGGCTGGAATGGGATTAGTTAAGAAAGTGTGCCAAATCCATTAGGAATTTTAAAAAACTTGCATGATAAATATATAATAAAAGATAGGACATTACCATAAGCTCTATTCCTGTAACAATTATGTAGTTACAAATAGGTAAAAAGATATACAAAACACAGTATAAAGGGGCATCATTTCATAATTAGTCTGGTGAGTTGGAAAGGAGACAAAGAAAGCATTTACATGCCCTCTAAAAAAGAAATAAATGCCAATTGCCCTTCTTGCTGGCATATTTATGGGAGGTTCACTGTCATTGGGTTTCCCAAATACACCAAATGAAATTGTGCCTTCTGGTTCACCTTTATAAATAAAATAACTAAAATTTTAATTAATAAAAGTACTAATGTATCATAAATTATGTAAGATAAAGAATTCCTCTCTAATGCTCAAGAATATTATCTTTCATATCATACACTGACAGGGAACACACATGATTGGAAGACGTTTGAGGAATCAAAGTAGCAGCCACTGGTTCACCGGTAACCAGTAACTAAACATATACCAGAGAAATTACATCTCTGTCTTTTAGTACGTATTTTATTTTAAACATTTAAAAAAAAAAAAAAATTAGTTTTACAAGCATTTGCAAAATAAAAATTTGTTCGAAAGTATTTGCCAAGTACCAAAATAATCTTTCAAAGGATAACTTTCATTCACTCAAGTCTAAATCTGTTTCTAAACATTGAATGAGCTCTCCTTTTGGCATGAACATATCTAAGCATTACTAGAATAACCAATGCTATACTAGCTATCACAAAATAGAATGGAGCCATAGAAGTATGAGAAGTAGTTTCAGATGCAGCGGAAGATAAATAATGAGGTACTGGAAGGGCAAGTTCAGGAAGGATAAACTTATTACTGTGCTTGGCTACACCACCTGGTCTGCTGGACAGTAGAGCCATGGCAGCTTGTGTTATGGAGGCTTCCTTCTTGGTGCTTGCCTTCATTTCTTCTAGATGTTTTAAGACAATGTCCGCCTTGTCTTCCAGGGATTTGTCTTGTTCAGCCACCCTAAAAGGCCATTACTTATTTCAATAATGATAACACTAAATCACAGACATGTAGCAAGAGCAAGCCTTTATTAATACAGTGGTACCTCTACTTACGAGCAGCTCCCAACTCGAACAATTATGTAAGTGTATTTTTGTAGGTGCTTTTGTAAGTGTATTTTTGGGGGTCTGAAATGGATTAATCTAATTTTCATTATTTCTTATGGGAAAAAATTCCTTCAGTATCGGCACTTGAATAGCCATCTGGAACGAATTAAGCTCGTAACTCGAGGTACCACTGTATAGTGTTTTGCTCAATGGAGGCTTGATGATGTTCTCATTGAGCAAAACAATATATTTTTATTTATTAAGTGTTGGCTTACTGCCTTCCTTTCAAACAATAGCACTTAAAAGTTTAGAATTTACAACCCTGCAACTATACATGGTACAGTGGACCCCCGAGTTACGAACACCCCGGAAATCGTACAATTATGTAAGTACTGTATAATATTTTAAGTGCTTTTGTAAGTGTATTTTTGGGGGTCTGAAATGGACTAACCTACTTGACATTATTTCTTAAGGGAGTAAATTCGTTCGGTAATGGCACTTGAGCAGGCTTCTGGAATGAATTTTGTTCGTTACTCGGGGGTCCACTGTATATTTTTATATACAAAACATTTTTTTTTCAACACGTCGGTCGTCTCCCACCGAGGAAGGGTGACCCAAAAAGAAAGAAAATCCAAGAAAATACTTTCATCATCATTCAACACTTTCATTTCACTCATACATAATCACCACCTTCAGATGTTCCCCAACCTGGACAACCCCAATGCAACCAAACAACCTAACCCAAAACACACATGCCATACCCAATGATTCCACCCACCTCATTACAAACTCCACCTTCACACCAACCACCCATAGTTCCCCATCAGATCTCCCACTTTCCCAACCCCAACATACCCCCCAGACTACGGTTTTAGAAAAGAAGTTAAAGGTTTGGTATACAAATGCAGATGGTATAACAAATAAATGTGAGGAGTGGCATGAAAGAATAAA